>JXCR01144289.1:110472-125514 GCA_002079205.1 Phalaenopsis hybrid cultivar | reverse complement strand
AGTTTTTGGGCGGGAATTGTCTTTTTAAACTAAAAAATTTGATTTCTAGTTCATATTTTCCCACAAAAAATGAAGTGAAACTCTACCAAGTTGCTGACAAAGTGCAGCAAATCTTCAACAAGTTGCTGACGAAGAAAAGATTGATCAAAGAACGAGGATTCGTGAATCACGAATTGAATAATCCCACAACGGGTATTGAAGAAACGATAGTGCAACAAAGATGGGATGTGTTGTGCTACACTGCTGCCGCCGTGGTGGTTACCGTGGTAAAAGAATTTTATGCAAATTTACGTGGAATCAACCAAGGAGTTGTTTATGTGGGAGGAAGATGGAGCACTTTCACTCATGCACGGATCAACAAATTATATAAGATAGAGAATGTTCATGTCTGCCACTATTCTAATTTCTTCCCAATGAGAAACCAGATGAATGAGATTTACCAATATTTATTGGACGAAATTGACGACTGGAAAACAAGAGAAAACATGTATGTTAGTTTTTCTGCAACACTCCTGAATCCCGTTTTGAAACATTAACACTTTTTCATTTCTGCAAAACAGTTACCGACAATGAAGAATGGTAAAGTTTTAAAGAAAGTGTCATTTTGAATTACTACATCCAAAGGGGACTGCCGATCGACATTGGATCTATAATTGGGAAAAGGTACTGCTTNATTTTGAATTACTGCATCCAAAGGGGACTGCCGATCGACATTGGATCTATAATTGTGAAGTCGGTTTTGGGTTTGATCGTTCATGGATCAAATTATGAGCTTAGACAACCCCTCCACAATTTTCTCACTTTGCAGTCAGTTCCAAGTGTCCTACAAAAATTGGGAAAAGACATTCCTACCTTGGAAGCCTTTGGATCCTATNCTACCGATAATGAAGGTTGGTAAAGTTTCTAAAGAAAGTGTCATTCTAAATTACTGCATCCAAAGGGGACTGTCGATCAATATTGGATCTATAATTGTGAAGTNCATGGCAATTATAGTAGATCAAGCATCTCAGAATTCACTGCCAGTTCAACCTTTAGTCCCTGATAAGTCTCTGGTGATCCTGCGCTGAATCAAGAAATTGGAAAAGAAGGCACAAAATGCCATGAATGCAATTAATAATATCTCCGATTTCTTCGATCATCTAGACTAAAGGATGAAGGAACATTACATTTAGAAGATAGCTTGATACGACTGATGAGGAGAATGAAGTTAATAGAAGAGGATTCCATTGAATTAGAAGATAGCTTGATACGACTGATGAGGAGGATGAAGTTAATAGAAGAGGATTCCACTGAGATACGACTGATGAGGAGGATGAAATTGATAGAGGAGGATTCGACTGAAGAATTTCCATTCTGCCCCTTTTATAACCTCTTCGTTCATGTGCAATCAATGGGTGATCTCAGAGGAGAATCGAGTACCGAGTCTGATGATTAGTATATTTATATTACTACCTATATGTCTATCTATGTATTTTGCTTTGAAATTTGTATTTGCTTTGCTTTAGAATTATGCTTTTAGATCTCTGTATTATGTTGTGAAAGTTTTGTGTTGTGAAAGTACCAAACTTAGGTGTGTTATGTAACGTACAATGTACCTCTTGGAATTTATATATAAATGTGATGTTTTGTGTTGTGAAAGTTTATATGTGCTAAGTATATCATTTAGTTACTTAAAATTATGTCTATAATGATTAAAAAGATGTCGTTAATGCTTTGAATTGATCGAAATCACAAAAATCCAGAATTTGGACAAAATCAATAGAGCCCACCGACGGCGCCCACGATGCCGCCGACGGTGAGATTTTCCCGAGACTTAGGATTTAAATTCCAATAGAGCGCGCCGACGGCGCCATTAACCCCGCCGACGGCGAGCTCACAAAAAAACACCTTTAACCGCGATTTTGACCAGTCAATTGCCACTATTCATCATCTCCTTCCTCCTAAAAACGCCATTTTCGACCTATGGCTTGAGAGAACTTGGATTGGGAAGCGATTTCAAGACTTTTTGACACCAAATTTGATCATCTCTAGGTAAGAGCTTCACTCCAAGCTAAAAATAATTGATTTTCACCGTGGATTTCTTCCACATTGAGGAGATCCAAAAAATATGAGAGTGTGAAGAAAATTTGGGAAGAAATTCATGGTGCTTAATGTTGAACTCTTTAAATTACCATTGGAAGCCATGATTTGCATATTTGAAGTAATTTTTAGAATTTTTCTATAATTTGATTAGATTGAAATGGCTCCACGTCAAAAGAGAAGAGTTGAGTTCGACGAGTCTCGCTTCGTCAATGTGATGGCTAAAAAAAATTCACTTCCATATTTAAAGGAAAGAAGTGCATACAAGATCGAGTTTTTGAAAGTCCGGGAGGAGAAATCGAACGAGTTATTGCAGAGCGGAGGTGGGAAAACTTTTGTTACACCACCAATAAAGCTGATGCAAATGTTGTGAAGGAGTTCTACACCAATGTTATTTATTCTGATGACGGAGTCGTTTAAGTGCGTGGGTTTCCTGTTGAGTTTACTGCCGCCCGTATCAACACTTTTTATGAGGTCCCAGACTCTTATAGCTGTCACTATGAATCTTTTAGTACAATGGAAGACTCCCTCAAAGATGTGATTAACTTTCTCACTAATGGGAAAGGAACATGGAAGATAAAGCAGCGAGAACAGGTAAATTTTTCTGCTTCCATGCTGAATGCCACCTCTAAAGCGTGGCACTATTTCATTTCCTCTACTCTGTTACCGACCTATCACCATAGTGAGGTAACTAGAGATAGAGCTATTCTAAATTTCTATATTCAGAATAGTAGAATTATAAATGTGGGGAGAATTATTCTTAAGAATATATTGACTACAACGAGAAGTGAGACAAGTGGAGGTCTAGGACATCCTAAACTTATTTATGCAATTTGTAAACTTTCTAGAGTGGAAAGAGAATGGGTTTATCCTATGAAACCCATTAGTAAAGCCAATTTAAAGACTTATGAATCCCATGCGAAATAGAGAACTTGGAGTAGAAGTCAAGGACCTTCTACTAGTAGAGGTGTCCCCTCTACAAGTTTGACCTTCCACCTTTTAGTTCCCCTACCCTCTCTGATTTGATGAATGAGTTAACCTTGTAGCGGAAGAGCATAGACTTGATAAGTGAAAGGATTGGAGGTTTAGAACGTCGACACGATTACGATAGTGAGTACCTTCAGAGGCATTCAAATTTTGAGGTAGCCTATCATGAAGCTCAGGCCCGACACTACAGAGGTGAGCCTGATGTTACGCTTCCTGAGTGCCTCCGATATACTCAGTATCAACCCAATCTACTTGCTGATCAAGGCGATGAAGATATAGCTTGGGATTTTGATATCGAATGAAATTGATGTAATTATGTTTGTACTTTTATTTAATTAAACCTTTGTAATAGAAATGGATGTTTATGTATTTGGACTTTCATTTTTATTTTGTGTATTTGGATTCTTGTTATAAAGTTAGTGTTATAGTTAAATGTGCATGTGTAGTATAATAGAAGTTGAGTAGTATTTTGTGGATTATAATGTGATTTTTATTTCGCATTTTAGTTTTAATTGTTTAGTATTGTGATTGTGTTAGGAAATGTTGTGCTTATTTAATGTTTAAGTTTTATACTTATTTCAAAATTTCATTACCCAAAAATTCCTCTAATGATTTATATGTGTAGAAAACTCCTAATATTAAAGACCAGGTGAAGTAAAAATTTGAGAAGGTTTGCAAAAATTTCAAAATGATGAAAATGCCTACAATATNATCCAGTACCAACTCTTGAGCCAAGAGCACATTATCAACAATACTTCTATCCTTGATGAAGGCAACCTGATTCCTGCATATAAGCTGATTTAAATGAGGTTGTAATCCATGGACCAGGACTTTGCTTATTATCTTGGATATAACAGAAGTGAGGCTAACGGGTCTGAAATTTTCCCATTTGTGAGGAGTTTTTTCCTTTGGAACCAAAGTAATAGTAGATGAGGAGAAGTATTTTGGGAGATTAGCCCCTCAAAAAAAGCTTTGGACAGTAGCAATGTCCTCACCCTTCACAATCAACCAGGCCTTTTTATAAAAGTCTGCTGTGAACCCATCAGGACCAGCAACTTTTATGCTGTCAATGGAATTCAGAGCTTCCCATATTTTCTTTTTCATCAGGAATATCAGTGAGAGATAAGCTTTTGGTGAACTCCCTTTCCTTATCAAACAAGATATACTTAATGGGAGGTTGAGAGGTAGGAGTTTGTATGAAAATATTTTGAAAATAATGAACAGCATTATCAGCTATGCCCTCAGCAGTAGTGATCCAGCGACCCTCCTAAGAAAGGATTTATGAATTGTATTGCATTTCCTCCTATAGTTGATGCAAGCATGATAATATTTAGAATTTCTGTCCCCCTCACAAAACTTCAGTCTGTTGGCCTTCTGAGCATAGAATGCCTCTTGCATGTTGAATGCATCCAGCAGATGTTCATTTACAGACTGAAGATCTATTTCAGACCCTATGCCAGAAGACATGAGCTGTTCTAATAGTAATACCTTCTGTTCAGCCTCAAGGACTTTATTATCTATGTTCCCAACCACCTCCCAATTCCAATTAGAAAGATGTTTACTGACTTTTTTATGTAAAGGCCAGAGTTTTGTACCAGGGATGTGATGATGAACATCAGTCCAAGCCATTGATACTTGATTGAGAAAATCCTCATGCATGGACCACATATTAAAATATCTGAACTTGGCTTTATTTTTAGATTTGTTGGAAAAAAATTGAATAAGTAAGGGTCTATGATCTGACCCACTCATAGCCAAATGTTGGACAGAAGTATGCAGGAAATCTCTGAACCAAAAATCATTCACCAAAACTCTATCCAGCCTCTCCCAAATCTTCCCCCTTCTCAAAGTGTATTTAGGGCCATTAAAACCCAAATAAAAAAGTCCAGTAGACTAAATGTTATCATTGAAATTGTTCATTAAATTGATATCAAGAGATCTCTCACCCTTCTTCTCACTAGGTGAAGAGAGACAGTTGAAGTCACCCCCAACAATTCAAAAGACCCTTATAGAATAGCTGAAGTCTTGTAACTGTTGCCAAAGTTCTTGTCTAGCAGTGGATGTACAGCCAACATAAATAAAGTTAGCAAAACCATTATAGTAATTTAAGTTAATCTTCAAATGAATAAATTGATCTCCCTCTTTAAGGACTGTACATTGAATTTCCTATCTACAAAAGAGCCATATTTTACTGTTAGTGTTGACAATAAGCTGAAATCTAGGGAACTTCCTCACAATTCTGTTCACATGTTTAGTAATCATAGGTTCAAGTATAGCAGTAATCCAAGGTTTATACATCCTATTGAGAGCCAAAATTTTATTAAGGGATTTAGGATGTGATAATCCCCTAACATTCCAACAGATAAGATTCATTAACCTATAGAGGTGGATTTTCCTCTTCTTCTAGTTCTAACAGTACTAGAAGAAAGGGGGGGTTCCTCCAAAGAAGAAGTAGAAGAGAGTAGGTTCTTTAGTTCCAAAGGCATTTTCTTCTTTTTTGCTTTCTAGATTTGCCAACCTTTTTCGAGATTTTTAGTTAATTGCAAAAGCAAAGGGTCTTCCTCTGATATCTCAGTAGCTACTTCCCCTTGATCAGCAGGGAGTGTTGGAAGTGCAGTACAATTGGTTTGTTCAACTTGAGTAGATTCTGGTACAAGGTGAAGTTGCTCAGACAAGGGTTTTAGAACATTTTGAAGAGATTTATCTGGCTCCACAACCCCTTTATCCATATCTTGAGATAATTCAACCAACTATAGTATAGAGTCTTTCTGAATCCTTGTCCCTAGAAATTCAGAATCTTAGGCAGCAATTCCAGCAACAGCAGGCAGCTCAATACCATGTGGCTCTAAGACATCTGAATTAGTTCTAGGAAGCTTCCTTCTGAGGCTGGGATGAAGTCTAAAGCACTTCTCATCAGTATGGCCAAACATTTTGTATTGATGGAAATAATAAAGTCTTTGTTCAGCTATAATTTTCTGCCAATATCCACTATGCTCAATGCCTAACCAAATTTCCTCCACAGCATGTAAAGTGATATTTCTTTCAACTAGAATTCTAGCAACTGAGGGTCTAGATAAGTTGAAAGTGGGGGAATCCAACTTCAAAGGTTTTCCCAAGGCTTTGCCAATGTTGAAGAGAACTTTGTGGTTGAAAAAGTGTAGTTTAAGTCTAGATAACTTAAACCAAATGGGGACAATGGGAAGTTCTTTACTGGGGTAAAAATCAGGAGTCCACTTTAATAGTTTCATTGAGATTCCTTCAATAAAAATAGATTGTTTAGAGAAGATTCTAGCATAGTCTTCTTCGCTTGTGAGATTGATGAGAATATGCCTTCCATCAAAATTCTACTTTCCAGGCCCCTTTGAATTTCAGTCCATCAAAATATCTTCTCACAGATTCCATTTTAGGGTGGCCAAGTTGAAATTTACCAATTAAGGTGAACTTGTAACATTCAGTAAGACCATTTATGTCCTCCTCAGTAAAGTACATAGCCAATTTCACACTCTTCTTGCATATAGGCTTGAAGAGAGGGTCATTACCCTCATGATACTCTTGAGGAAAAACCAAATCATCAGGACTCTGAACTTTATCATATCCTTTCCCAACAATGTCAGCAAAAGTGGCCTTAGCCCACTAAATATTTGTGGAAATATCAATTGTATTAGGGTCAGACATCACTGAAATGTCCCCAGTACAAAAATTAGCAATAAAGGGAGGGGTCAGAGCTGTGGAACTAACACTGAGCTGTCGATTCAAGTAACTAGTAAATGAAGGAGTGGAGCAACAAAAGGCACAGTAGAGACAAAGCAGTAGAGAGAAAACCAAGTAACCAGACAACCCACAAAGAGAAAAACCCAGGTAACCAAATGACCGACCTTTTTGTAACTCAACAATTACAAGAATTTGATGACGCTACTAGAAGATTTAAATTCCAGCAACGATTCCAAAAACTTGACTGTGACTTTATATATATATTTGATTTAGTAAAGATGTATAGATATAATATCAACGTAAGTATACGTATCTCTCAAGTAATATAAGGCTCTAATGGGATTCTAGATATCGATCCACAGGGAGAAATAAAATACTACGGACTAAGATTTAATAAAAAGTAATACTTCAACTACAACAACGCTCAAATTTCTTATCTGTCACTAATAGGAAATTGAAATAAGTAGATAGTTTTGGATAGTAATTAATGAGAGAAAATAACGTGCGGCAATTTAATAAATATGTAATTTTAAACTCTTAAATAACTAATTTTACTAATATGTCACTAATAGACAATTGAAATAAATATGTAATTTTAATAACTCTTAAATAACTAATTACACTAATGAGGGTAGGCAATTGAAATAAATATATAATTTTAATAACTATTAAATAACTAATTATGCTAATGAAGGTTTTATAGGCAATTGAAATAAGTAAATAATTTGAATAACTAATAAATAACTAATGATAGAAAGTTAGGGTTAATAATAGACAATTGAAATAAATATGTAATTTTCTTAATAACTCATAAATAACTAATTATGCTAATGAGGGTTTAATTGAAATAAATATGTAATTTTAATAATTATTAAATAATTAATTATACTAATGAAGGTTCGACGTGATATTCAATATATAAGAAAGCATCCTTCTCCTTGCCAAGAAATTATAGTGAATGGATAAAATCTTCAATATATAAGAAAGCATCCTTCTCATTGTTAAGAAATTATAGTGAATGGATAAAGTGAATCCAATATATAAGAAATCATCATTCTCTTTGTCAAGAAATTATAGTGAATGGATAAAGTGAATTGGTTATAAGAAAGCATCCTTCTCCTTGTCAAGAAATTATAGTGAATGGATAAAGTGAATTAGTTCGGAAAATATCAAAATTATAGTGAATGGATAAAATGAATTAGTTCAAATTATATTGTGCTCAAATTATAGTGAATGGATAAAATGAATTAGTTCAAATTATATTGTGCTAAATATCTAATGATATAAAGTAGGGTTTAATTGTGATATTCAATATATAAGAAAGCATCCTTCATAGATAATTTTAATAACTAATAAGTAACTAATGATAGAAAATAGGGTGTAATTGTGATATTCGATATATAAGAAAGTAACTAATTGTACTAATAAAGATTTTAATGTGATATTCAATATATAAGAAAACATCCTTCTCCTATTAAATAACGAATGATACTAATGAGAGTTTAAATGTGATATTCAATATAAGAAAGCATCTTTCTCCCAAGAAATTATAGTGAATGGATAAAGTGAATCAGTTCAAATTGTATTGTGCCAAATAGGAGCACAGAAATTATAGTGAATGGATAAAATGAATTAGTTCAATTTATATTGTGCCAAATAGGAGCATAACTATTCTAAATTATAGTGAATGAATAAAGTGAATCAGTTCAATTTTGAAGCATCCTTCTCCTTGTCAAGAAATTAAAGTGAATGGATAAAGTGAATTAGTTCAAATTGACTTCTCCTTGTCAAGAAATTATGGTGAATGGATAAAATGAATTAGTTCAATTTATATTGTGCCAAATAGGAGCATACCTATTCTTTACCCTTTGGTCCAGACATAAAGAACATTGACTAATCCTACATAGGAGCATACCTATTCTTTACCCTTTGGTCCAGGCATAAAGAACATTGACTAATCCTATGATTGGTTACTGATTCTGCGACTAGGTTGGGAGGATACCGGCTCTCACTTTGGAGCTTCCACGTTCCCNGATCTTTTCACTTCGATCTTAATTTACTTTCAATCTGGCCAATTGATTTGTTAAAACATGTTAAGTTTTACAACTAAAGTGAAGATTACATCCAAGATTCAGGGATGTCANTGAAGCCATGAAAATGTTTAAGAAATTGTGATGATCTTAATTTACTTTCAATATGGCCAATTGATTTGCTAAAATATGCTGAAGTGATGATATTTTAACTTCTATGTTGAGTTTACAACTAAAGTGAAGATTACATCCAAGATTCAGGGAGGTTAAAGCCCTTGGAAGTTGGGTGCAGATAAATAGGGAAATAATATTATCGAGCATAGAATTGGAGATTGNCTCTGTCTTTCTCCTTGTCTCGAGATTTGTGAAATGGTGATTTGAATTAGTGAAGCCATGAAAATGTTTAAGTTAAAATATGTTGCTTGTGATGATATTTTAACTTCCTTTTTACTTTGATCTTAATTTACTTTCAATCTGAATTGATTTGTTAAAATATGTTGAGTTTTAGAACTAAAGTGAAGATTACATCCAAGATTCAGCGACGTCAAAGCCCTTGGAAGTTGGGTGCAAATAAATAGGGAAATATTATTATCGAGCATAGAATTGGAGATTTTAGAGTGACAGACTAAAATCCCCAATTCGATCCTACATTATCGGGCGTAGAATTGGAGATTTTAGAGTGACAGACTAAAATCCTCAATTCGGTCCCATTTTTGGGTGCTGATGTGTAGATGTTAGCCCTCAGGTGAGGGGAACGTGGGAGCTCTGAAGTGAAAGCCGGTATCCTCGCAGCCTANCATGAAAATGTTTAAGAAATTGTGATGATTTTTTCACTTCGATCTTAATTTACTTTCAATTTGGCCAATTGATTGGTTAAAATATATTGAGTTTTACAACTAAAGTGAAGATTACATCCATGAAGGGAGGTCAAAGTCCTTGAAAGTTGGGTGCAAATAAATAGGGAAATAAAATTATCAGGCGTAAACTTGGTGATTGAATTGATTTGTTAAAATATGTTGAGTTTTACAACTAAAGTGAAGATTACATCCAAGATTAAAAGAGGTCAAAGCCCTTGGAAGTTGGGTGCAAATAAATAGGGAAATATTACTATCGGGCGTAGATTTGGAGATTTTAGAGTGACACACTAAAATCCCCAATTTTGNAATTGGTGAAGCCATGAAAATGTTTAAGAAATTGTGATGATTTTTTCACTTCGATATTAATTTACTTTCAATATGACCAATTGATTAGTTAAAATATGTTGAGTTTTACAACTAAAGTGAAGATTACATCCAAGATTTAGGGAGGTAAAGCCCTTGGGNAGGGCTTTGACCTCCCTGAATCTTGGATGTAATCCTCACTTTAGTTATAAAACTCAACATATTTTAACAAATTAATTGACCACATTTAAAGTAAATTAAGATCGAAGTGAAAAGATCATCACAATTTCTTAAACATTTTCATGGCTTCAAGTAAATTAAGATCAAAGTGAAAAGATCATCACAACTTCTTTAACATTTTCATGGCTCAAATAATTTAAATCACCATTTCACAAATCTCGAGACAAGGAGAAAGACAGAGAAAACTACTCAGAAGTCATCNTGCCAAATAGGAGCATACCTATTCTTTACCCTTTGGTCCAGACATAAAGAACATTGACTAATCCTATGCTTGCTTACTGAATTTACGGCTACGCTGGGAGGATACCGGCTCTCACATCGGAGCTCACACGTTCTCCTTGCCTGAGGGCTAACATCTACACTTCAGCACCTAAACGATAGGACCGAATTGGGGATTTTAGTCTGTCACTCTAAAATCTCCAATTCTACGCCGAATAATTTTATTTTCTTATTTATTGGNTACACTTTAGCCCCCAAACGATAGGACCAAATTTGAAATTTTAGTCTATCACTCTAAAATCTTCAATTCTACTCCCCGATAATAATATTTCCCTATTTATTGGCACCCAACNATTGGGAGGATACCAGCTCTCACTTTGGAGCTCCCACGTTCCCCTCATCTAAGGGCTAACATCTACACTTCAACACCCAAACGATATGACCGAATTAAGGATTTTAGTCTATCACTCTAAAATCTCCAATTCTATGCCCGATAATATTATTTCCCTATATATTTTTACCCAACTTCCAAGGGCTTTGATCTCCCTGNAATTTCTTAAACATTTTCATGACTTCACCAATTCAAATCACCATTTCACAAATCTCGAGACAATGAGAAAGATAGAGAGAACTACTCNTAGCCGCAGAATCAGTAACCAAGCATAGGATTAGTCAATGTTCTTTATGTCTGGACCAAAGGGTGAATCGCAGATTCAGTAAACAAGTGTAGGATTAGTCAATGTTTTTTATGCCTGGACCAAAGGGTAAAGAATAGTCAGTAAACAAGCGTAGGATTAGTCAATGTTCTTTATGTCAGGACCAAAGGGTAAAGAATAGGTGCCTATTTGGCACAATATAATTTGAACCAATTCACTTTATCCATTCACTATAATTTCTTGACAGGGAGAAACTATTGGCACAATATAAATTGAACTAATTCATTTTATCCATTCACTATAATTTCTTGACAATAATATAAATTGAACTAATTCATTTTATCCATTCACTATAATTTCTTGACAAAGAGAAGGATGCTTTCTTATATATCATTTGGCACAATATAATTTGAACTGATTCACTTTATCCATTCACTATAATTTCTTGACAAGGTGTAGGATTAGTCAATGTTCTTTATGCTTGGACCAAAGGGTAAAGAATATGTAGGATTAGTCAATGTTCTTTATGCTTGGACCAAAGGGTAAAGAATATTTAGCCGCAGAATCAGTAACCAAGCATAGGATTAGTCAATGTTCTTTATGCCTGGACCAAATGATTAGTCAATGTTTTTTATGCCCGGACCAAAGGGTAAAGAATAGGTATGCTCCTATTTGGCGCAATATAATTTGAACTGATTCACTTTATCCATTCACTATAATTTCTTGACAAGGAGAATGATTCTCAATGTTCTTTATGTCTGGACAAAAGGGTAAAGAATAGGTATGCTCCTATTTGGCAATGTTCTTTATGCCTGGACCCAAGGGTAAAGAATAGGTATGCTCCTATTTGACACAATATACATTTGAACTAATTCACTTTATCCATTCAATATAATTTCTTGACAAGGAGAAGGATGTTTTCTTATATATTGAATATCATAATTAAACCCTACTTTCTATCATTAGTTATTTATTAATTACCCAAATTATTTACTTATTTCAATTACCTATTAGTGACAGATAAGCAAATTGAATGTCGTCGTTGCAGTTGAATTATTACTTTTTATTAAGCCTTAGTCCGTAGTATTTTATTTCTCGGATCGATAAATAGAACTCCATTAGAGCCCTATATTACTTGAGCGATACATATACTTGCATTGACAAATTCGACTTTGACATTATTGAATATTATATCTATACATCTTTATTAAATCAAACACATATATATATATATATAAAATTGCAGTCGAGATTTTGAAACCGTTGTTGGAATTTAAATCTTCTAGTAGCGTCATCAAATTCTTGTAATTTTTTATTTACAAAAAGAAAAAGGTCGGTCACCTCCAAAGAATCAAGAAATTGGAGAAGGAGGTACAAAATGTCATGAATTCAATTAATAATATCTCTGATTTCTTCAATCATCTAGACTGGAGGATGAAAGAACATTTTTCTCACTTTGGACATATAGAAGATAGTTTGATATTGCGGATGAGGAGGATGAAATTGATAGAAGATGATTCTACTGAATTATTTCCATACCGACCCTTCTATAACCTCTTCGTACATCTGCAATCAATAGGTGATCTCAGAGGAGAATCTAGTACAGAATCAGAATATTAGTAAGATTTATATTGCTACCTGTCTGTCTATGTATGTAATTTGATTTGAACTTTGCATTTGTTTTGCTTTAGAATTATGCTTTTAGATCTTTGTATAGTTGAGACTAAGCATAGGATATTTTGTTTTCAGCATTTTGAGTGTTGTGGCTTGGATTGCGACTNCCACATTTATAGTTTTGTTATTCTGAATACAGAAATTCAGAATAACTCTATCTCTAGTTACCTCACTATGGTCGTAAGTCGGTAACAGAGTAGAGGAAATGAAATAATGCAACGCCTTAGAGGTGGCATTTAACATGGAAGCAGAAAAGTTTACCCGTTCTCGCTGCTGTATCTTCCACGTTCCTTTCCCATCAGTGAGAAAGTTAATCACATTATTGAGGGGTTCTTCCATCGTACTAAATGATTCATAGTGGCAGATGTAAGAATCAGGGACTTCATAAAAAGTGTTAATGCGGGCGGCGAAAAATTCTACAGGAAGTCTACGCACTTGCATGATTCCATCTTCAGCATAAATTACATTGGCGTAGAACTCTTTCACCACATTTGCATCGACTTTATTGGTGGTGTAATNTAAATTTACTACATAAAATCATATAAATAATTTTTGAAAATATTGAAATAGAGGACATCTAATAATTAATCTATTTCTTCCCTCCCCAAAACTTAAATTTTTAAATATGAAATAAAGGTGGAAATAAAATACTATAAATATAAATCATACCTCAATATTATAGGCATCTTTATCATTCTAAAATTTCTACAGGCCTTCTCCAATTTTAACTTCACCTGGTCTGAAATATTAGGAGCTTTCTACACATATAAATCATTAGAGGAATTTCTAGGAAATGAAATTTTGAAACAAGTGTAAAACTAAAACAAACCCAACATTTCCTAACACAATTACAATACTAAACAAATATACTAAAATGAAAATAAACATTACATCACATTACAATCCACAAAATACACTAAATAAAAGTCCACTTACATACCATTCATTTTTCTCATAAAAAGATTACATAACATAAAAATAAATAAAAATACAAACATAAGTCATCAATCTCATTCTAAAACTCATAAAAAGATTACATAACATAAAAATAAATAAAAATACAAACATAAGTACATCACTCTTGTTCTAAATATCAAAATCTCAAACTATTTCACCGTCGCCTTGATCAGCAGGTGGATCAGGCTAATACTGAGTATATCGGGGGCATTCAGGAAATGTAACATCAGGCTCTTCTTTGTATCATAATAGGTTATTTCAAAATCAGAATGCCTCTGCAGATACTCACTATCATAATCATATCGACGTTCTAAACCGCCGATCCTCTCATTCATCAAATCTATGATTNCCCAAGAAAACTCCTCGAAGTTTCTCTGAATCTCTTCCTTTCTTTACAGCACACAGAATTCCTCTTTGAAGCCCTCCTCGAAGTTCCTCTGAATCTCTTTCTTTCTTTACAGCACACAGAATTCTTCTTCGAAGTGGAAGGAGGAAGAAATCTCTCACTTTCCCTCCACTCTTACAATCTCTTGAAGAATTCCTCACAATTGTTACACTCTACGGAAGAAATCTCTCCACTTTCCCTCCACTCTTACAATCTCTCAAAGAATTCCTCACAATTTAGACACTCTAGTAAACTCTCTACACACTAATGGAACCTTTCTAACCTCCAAGACCTCAAGGCTCTCTTCAATTTTCGACCAAAATCTTCTTTTAAAGTTGTGGATGAGCTTTCCCAAGACTTGCCTAAGCAGCCCTCCAAAATTCGTCCTCATCCAAAACCTGGTTGGACATAACCACCGATCTCGTCATCGGCGGCCTTGAGGGAGCCGTTGGCGGGCCTTCTAAGTGAATTAATTTTGGAGTCTCAGGAAAATCTCATCATCGACGTCGTTGGGCTCGCCGTCAGCGCCCTAGTTCAATTCTTTACATTTTGGTTATATTTCGCTCCAAATTCGCTCTTTTTTGCATCTTTTTGCTCCAATGACCCTAATTCATCATTCCTACAACAAAACATAAAAAATACTTTTCTTTAAAGTGCAATATCATCAAGAAGAGTATAAAATATGTATGAAAATCTCAACATATNTTTAAAAATTGATAGAAGCATAAGATTAATGCTGGCTCCCAAATCACATAAAGCTCTTCCATAAAATTTTTCACCAATAGCACACGGTATAGTAAAACTGACAGGATCTTTTAATTTTTTAGGAAGCTTTTTCTGAATAATTGCACTACACTCTTTGCTAAGTGCAACAGTTTTGTTATCCGTGAACTTCCTTTTTTGTTCAGAATATCTTTCATAAATTTCACATAATTGGGCATCTG
>JXCR01144289.1:90248-107868 GCA_002079205.1 Phalaenopsis hybrid cultivar | reverse complement strand
GCGCCCTAGTTCAATTCTTTACATTTTGGTCCTTTTCGCTCCAAATTCGCTCTTTTTTGCATCTTTTTGCTCCAATGACCCTAATTCATCATTCCTACAACAAAACATAAAAAATACTTTTCTTTAAAGTGCAATATCATCAAGAAGAGTATAAAATATGTATGAAAATCTCAACATATTTTTCTTTGTTCTACTTCCACCATTGGAATTGTTATTTCAGTTAAAGTTTAGATGGGTTTTCCAACCTGGGTTATAATAATTAGAATATGGGTTATGGGGTCTATTAATATGATTTATAGTTTCTAATGAAGTTTGAGAATCAAGCATTTGTGATAATGAATTTTATTTAATCAATTGAGGTGTTTAAGAAAAATTCATTCCTATTTGGTTTATTTTCCTAGATAATGCAACAACTTATGAAGCAACCATTGAAATAGCATCATTATCATGAATACTTGCTACTTTTTCAAGATTTACTCTTTCAAAAGGTTATTGAAAATTATTTGTAGTCATTTCTTCAATTAAAGCATAGGCTTCATCAAATGATTTAAACATTAATGAACCACCAACAATAGTATTTATGATAGATCTAAGGGATCCAACTAACCCATTATAAAAAGTTTAAACAAGTAACCAGTCTGGTAAAGCATGATGTGGACACTTTCTAAGAAGTTCCTTAAATCTTTCCCAAGCTTCATAAATTGACTCCCCTTCATACTAAGTAAAAGATGTAATATCATTTCTAAGCTTAGTAGTTTTGAAGATGGAAAATATTTAGCTAGGAATCTTGTGGCAAATCTCCCCAAGTTATAATAGATCCAGGTGCTAATGAATTTAATCACATGTTAGCTTTATCCCTTAATGAAAAAGGAAAAAAAGACTAAGTCTGAAGGAATCATTTGATACACCATCACATTTAAATGTAGCATAGTTCTAAAAAGCTTGTAAGATGTAAATTTGGGTCCTCATTTAGTGTTCCCCCAAACTGATTTGTATTATTCCATGTTTAACTTCAAATGAGTTAGCCGCTGCATAATCCCTTAAAGGTTTTTGTAAATTATGATGTTCATTTTCAACATTGTGAATTTTAATATTATTTGTGAAGTGTCCGCCATATCTTGAAAATTATGAAGTTTTCCTTATTTTTTAATTTTTCTTATAATATGTTCTAATTCAAAATCATAGGACACTAAACCTTCAAATCCTAAACTATNATTATTTGTGAAGTGTCCGCCATATCTTGAAAATTATGAAGTTTTCCTTATTTTTTAATTTTTCTTATAATACGTTCTAATTCAAAATCATAGGACACTAAACTTTCAAATCCTAAACTACGATTAGAAATGATAAAATTTTAGAAAATAAAATAACATAACATTATAAAATAGAATTTTCTTAATTTTAATTTTTTTTTATTTTCATAATTTTCAGATTTTTTTAACTTTCGGATTTTAAATTTTTTATCGGTTTTAAATTTTTTATCGGTTTTAAATTTTTAATAAAATTAAAATCTACAATTTTAAAAAAATCGTAAATCAAAAAGTTTACTTTTAAAATTTAAAAAGTTTTTGTTACCTATCCTTGACAATGACGCCAAAAACTTAACCCGACCCGCAATAACGTGTATTTTTAATCTCCAAAATATTGTCAAAAACTTGATTTAAATTATATTCAGTGGCTAGTGTGAATAAATGAAATGATATGGAAAATAAATAATAAAATTTTACACTAGAGCTACTACGCAATGATACGTATCGTTTCAAGCAATATAGTACTTTATTTAAAAACCCAGTATTGATCCCATAAGGATAGTTGAACTATTTAAATTTGCTTGCTAAATTCAAAGGTAAATTCTATTTAAAGTGCAAATTTAAATAAAAACAAAATGATAGCAATGGTTAAGATTAAATCAAAAGCATATAGAAACAATTATAACTAACAACTTAATTAAGTTAATTCTAACGAGTTTGAATAGTATGTAAAGATATTTCCCCTTGTAATGAGATATTAATCTATGTAGGATTTGAATGACTAAAAACATGATGATGTATTGTGGCAAATAGGAGCATTCCTATTCTTTACCCTCTTCCAGTGGTAGCAAGGAATATTGTCTAATTTAGAATTTTTCACCAGCTTGTGTAGAAGTACTGAGTAGTTCCTGGCCTCTCACTTCCAGATTACCTACTATGCCCTCTCAATAGTACCAACTAGGGACCCTTACACTCCAAAATCTAAACCAAATTTGTAAAAGAATCTAGCCTGTCACCCTAGAAACATCAATTCTACGCCCATCAAAACTTATCTCCTTATCTATTTGCACTCTCCCTTAAGTGATTGCAACAGCTCTACCCATAATGAAGTGTGACACTCACTAGTTGGGTGAAATCATAGACCTCCCAAATTTTTATGTTTTNACTCCAAAATCTAAACCAAATTTGTAAAAGAATCTAGCCTGTCACCCTAGAAACATCAATTCTACGCCCATCCAAACTTATCTCCTTATCTATTTGCACTCTCCCTTAAGGGATTGCAACAGCTCTACCCATAATGAAGTGTGACACTCACTAGTTGGGTGAAATCATAGCCCTCCCAAATTTTTATGTTTCNATCATTTTGATTAATTAAATAAATTAATATTGAAAAATATTATTTTTAAAATAATTATTTAAATTAAATCAAAATTAGAAAAATCATACTTTCCTCACTGATATTTTAATTACTCCATGGATAGGATTCTCAAATATTTTTAAGGCTATTTGAGCTTTTCTTGAAGAATTATAAGTTGAAAAGCCCCAAGGGCATAATGGTATAATTAGATTTTTGTGCCTTAATCAAAATTTAGGATTAATCAAAGGGAAAATAGGTAATTTTGATCTTAATAACTATGTCTCGATGATTGAAATACAATGGGATTAAAATGTAAAAACTGACTTGCCACCTTTGCATAATAAGAATAAAATGGTAATTTCTTGAATTACTCTTTGGAAGTTAAAAAAAAATTAAATGATTCTTAAGCGATGGGCTTAAGTTAAGAAGATGATAATTCAGTTACCTTAAGCATAAAATTGATGATGATGATGTGATCTTTCAATAAGAATAATGTCACTTAAACCAAGGTTTTAGCCACCACCATTTTCCTCCAATATGATTGTTAAGGGCTTAGTAGTAGCATAGACTCAATGTTTAAATTCAATTGATTGAATCTAGAAGATAATATGATTGGGAATTAACCCCTCTTTTAACACTCCAAGCCCACTTGTGATGAATACCAAATCTTTAATGACTTAAGCTTGCCTTAGAGGAATTCATCCATATAACCTTTAAATAAATTGATCAAGTATCCTATCCATGGGATAATTGAATTGTAAAGTTTCATTGGGCAACAGGGTAGTCACACTCTGACCCTGGATGATTAATGAAACAATATAATGAAGTTCTAAATGAACTCAAAATAATTCAAGAGATCCTTGAAGTAGTTTAGGGTCATTCCCCAAAATACTTTGAAATTTTTTGGATATTTTTATGGGCAAATTGAACTTGCCATATTTTGTTCTAAAATCATCCACTATGGTCTTCCAAGACTGAAGGAACTAGAAGAACCAATAGGTACGCTTTTAAATTATTGCATTTACCTTTCTGTATTTTTTTTTCTCGAGCTTGCATGTTAAACAATGATGTCACCCTGCATGTCAAAACCAAAACTGTTAGGATAGCCATAAAACCAAACCTAAGGTTTAAAAAAAATTAAACAAGTTAAAATTCACCGCCACAATATTCAAAATTCAAGATAACTCAAAATTTAATCACAAACATCACAAAAAAAAAATGCAACTAAATTAAAACGTCTCTATCGGATGATCGGGAATCCCTTAAAGGAGGTAACCTATAGTTGCTAACAAGATTTCTCATGATCTAAATGAAAGTACGAAACTCATTGAGTTGAGTTTGGTAAATTCATTTGTTCTAAAGAAAATAATGGTGTCAAAATGAGGGAATCGTAGGATCCTAACTGGTGTTACTCAAATCAATATTAACAACCCCCAAAATATTTAAATAACCATAGCCATATGAAATATTTGTTTTGACATCATGACTTGACACTTTAGAAAACTTAAACTTGCCACGACGAGAAGCTTGGAGCTAGCATTATGGGTAGCACGACCATCTTAAACAACAAAACATGTTGACATCAACTAAACCATTCTCTCCTTAGAATTAAACAACCAATCTATAGGACTTCGAGGTTGTTTTCTAATGCAACATAAATCCCCAGCTTATCTTTAGGACTTTGTACAGTTCTACTATACAATATAAGCCTTAACTTGTCTTAGGATTCCAAGATTGCCGTTCATCACGACCTAAATCCTCACATTTTCTTAGCTATTTGTGTGATCGTCTAACACGAATGTAAGCCCTAATAAATAAAATTGGCAGGATGAAATACTTAAATATTTCTCCTTCAAATTGAATCCAAACATTAGGATAGCTTGGGAAGTCACTGAGGTTCTCCTCATGATCTATGACGTCCCCTAGTTCTTCTTCCTTTGGATTTAATAATAAAATGTTCCAAATTTGAGTCATTTCCTTTTCACATCTCTTTATCCGATCTCTTTGAAAAGTCCTATCCCTTTGAAATTATTGAAGACAATATCCCCTGATTTTTATCGAGAGTTTTCTTAGTTGACTTTAGTTATCTAAGATGTAATTAACTATAGAGGCTTGCCCTTATAGGAAACTTATCAAAACACAATTTAATATAAACCGTTTTTAATTTCTTATATTAAATAGAGGAACTTGTCATCTCATAAAAAAAATGGTTTTACAAACCAAACGAATGTCATATATTTCTTGGTTTATTTGATTGAGCTTCACCCTCAAGTCTTGTGTTTAACTTTCAGGATAGATACATGGCTTGAGGTGTAGTGCTCTTTCATCTAAACTTTGAAAGATATGGGATCAGTTTAATTTCATATTTTTCTAAAACTATAAATATATATGTAAATTAAAATGTCCCTCCAAAGTGGGCAACGAGATTTCCATTTTGGCGACTGACAGCTTCCAACGGCCAACTCAACTTTTAGTGTCGACAACCTCATCCGAGGAAATGCTAGCAAGTCATGCTAAAAAAATTTAGGATCTAAAAGATGATTCCCTCATTCCCTTAGAGAGGATAAGGGAATCATAGATAATTAACTTTGCTGGCGATTTTCCAAATGGGCTAATACGTTTAGTCTACCTTATAGTAGGATTGTCTTTATTTCCTTTAGATAATCTTTCCTGCACTGGAGAGACTATTTCATTTGGTGTTATTATTTTTTATCTTTTAGGAGCCATTATTTGAGGTAGTACTTTCCCACTTTGCAAATTAATTTCAATTATTTCTTCTAGTATATTGTCTGACTCTTTTGTCTCCAAATCAGAAGGCTCCAATTATATAGGAATTGTCATTCCTTGTACTTCAAGTGTAGTTGTGTCATCTTCATTTTCATTGTTGTCGAGATTTTTGTTATTGTCATTATCATTTTTATTGTCGTTCGACATATCAAGATTGTCTACGATTTGAGTATCATCGATAGGATTAAGATTGGGTTGATTGTTTTTAGAGTTGATATTGAAAATAGACAAAATGTAAGCAGAACCAAAAGTTTTATCATTCATTGCAGGGATAAAGAGAAAGTCATAAAACGTCAGCGGCTCAATGGATTCCCTTCCTTTGGTTGAGACAATTACTCTAGTAGGGTGCAAAGAGGTAGAAAGGGTAGGAGACAAAAAGAGAAAGATGGCTCGTATATTTTGAAGATCTCTAATCCTCTTTAATTCTTCCTTTGTCTTATTCTTTTTTTTTTCTTGGAAGATTTTGGCATCAATGTTGAAGTTTGAGTAATTTGTAAGTCTGTGAAAGTCTTCTAAGGAGATTTACCCCGCATCATGCTTTTTCTGTCTTCATCTTTATAGTGGTCTCTAGGAATAATTTCATTTGCCAAAATCATATTTATTGAACTCATTTTTGGTTGAGGTCTAGTGTTCCTCTTTAGTAGCCTAAGGTCTAGCCATAGGACTTCCTGATGACTATTCCTAGCNATTTGAATAATTTTGTATCTTTATATTATTAATTTAATATTTTTACCTTGTATTAATTTATTTAAATTAAATATAAATAAAAAATTGATAAAATCAAGTCCTCATTGTTCATAAGAATTATATCAGCCCACTGTAAAAATTTTAAATTTAATTAAGTTGATTTGGCCATTAAAGTAGATTTTGTTAGTAAAAATAGTATTTTTGCACAAAATGAATTATATTAAATTAAATAAGCTTAGAAAAATTATGAAAAGTAGTTTCTTGAGTACATTGTGATTAGGGGCATTTAATAAAATAAAATCCTTTTTTTTGAAAATATTTTATTTTTTAAGAATATTTTGCATTAAAAAATAATTAAAATTATCCAGATTTTCAAAAATACAAAAAATTAGTTCAAAATGTGTGCAATTGTTCCCTGATCACTTGGTACCCCTTAAAATATTTTTTTTTTCTGATTTTTCTAAATTAAAAATATTTTTCTAAAGGCCTAAAATGTATTTTCCTTATTTTCCAATTAAAATAATTACAATAAATTAATTATAAATCATAAAGATATAAAATTTGTTCCTTTAAGTTTTCTTGGACTTATGAGGGTTTAATAAAATTGAAAAGTGATTTTTGAGGATTTAAACATATTTTTGTATTTAAATAATCATTAAAAATAACCCTTAAATAATTATAATAATTACAATAAAAAAAATCATAAAATTTTGTCTAAGTATTCTTCTGACCTAGGAAAATCTCCAATAAGTTTCCCGTAAATTAAAACATCATTTTGATTAATTAAATAAATTAATATTGAAAAATCTTATTTTTAAAATAATTATTTAAATTAAATCAAAATTAGAAAAATCATACTTTCCTCACTGTTATTTTAATTAGTCCATGGATAGGATTCTCAAATATTTTTAAGGCTATTTGAGCTTTTCTTGAAGAATTATAAGATGAAAATCCCCAAGGGCATGGTGGTATAATTAGATTTTTGTGCCTTAATCAAAATTTAGGATTAATCAAAGGCAAAATATGTAATTTTGATCTTAATAACTATGTCTCGATGATTAAAATACAATGGGATTAAAACGTAAAAACTGACTTGCCACCTTTGCATAATAAGAATAAAATGGTAATTTCTTGAATTACTCTTTGGAAGTTAAAAAAAATTAAATGATTCTTAAGCAATGGGCTTAAGTTAGGAAGATGATAATTCACTTACCTTAAGCCTAAAATTGATGATGATGATGTGATCTTTCAATAAGAATAATGTCACTTAAACCAAGATTTTAGCCACCACAATTTTCCTCCAATATGATTGTTAAGGGCTTAGTAGTAGCATAAACTCAATGTTTAAATTCAATTGATTGGATCTAGAAGATAATATGATTGGGGATTAACCCCTCTTTTAACACTCCAAGCCCATTTGTGATGAATACCAAATCTTTAATGACTTAAGATTGCCTTAGTAGAATTCATCCATATAACCTTTAAATAAATTGATTAAGTATCCTATCCATGGGATAATTGAATTGTCAAGTTTCGTTGGGCAACAGGGTAGTCACACTCTGACCCTGGATGATTAATGAAACAAAAAAATGAAGTTCTAAATGAACACAAAATAATTCAAAAGATCCTTGAAGTAGTTTAGGGTCATTCCCCCAAACACTTTAAAATTTTTTGGATATTTTGATGGGCAAATTGAACTTGCCATATTTTGTTCTAAAATCACTATGGTCTTCCAAGACTGAAGGAACTAGAAGAACCAATAGGTACGCTTTTAAATTATTGCATTTACCGTTCTGTATTTCTTTTCTTGAGCTTGCATGTTAAACAACGATGTCACCCTGCATGTCAAAACCAAAACTGTTAGGATAGCCACAAAACCAAACCTAAAGTTTAAAAAAAATTAAACAAGTTAAAATTCACCGCCACAATATTCAAAATTCAAGATAACTCAAAATTTAATCACAAACATCACAAAAAAAAATGCAACTAAATTAAAACGTCTCTATTGGATGATCGGGAATCCCTTAAAGGAGGTAACCTACGGTTGCTAATAAGATTTCTCATGGTCTAAATGAAAGTACGGAACTCATTGAGTTGAGTTTGGTAAATTCATTTGTTCGAAAGAAAATAATGGTGTCAGATGAGGGAATCGTAGGATCCTATCTGGTGTTACTCAAATCAATATTAACATCCCCCATAATATTTAAATAACCATAACCATATGAAATATTTATTTTGACACCATGACTTGACACTTTAAAAAACTTAAACTTGCCACGACGAGAAGCTTGGAGCTAGCATTATGGGTAGCACGAACATCTTAAACAACAAAACATGTCGACATCAACTAAACCATTCTCTCCTTAGAATTAAACAACCAATTTATAGGAATTCGAGGTTGTTTTCTTATGCAACATAAATCCTCAGCTTATCTTTAGGACTTTGTATAGTTCTACTATACAATATAAGCCTTAACTTGTCTTAGGATTCCAAGATTGTCGTTCATCACGACCTAAATCCTCACATTTTCTTAGCTATTTGTGTGATCGTCTAACATGAATGTAAGCCCTAATTAATAAAATTGGCAGGATGAAATACTTAAATATTTCTCCTTCAAATTGAATCCAAACATTAGAATAGCTTGGGAAGTCACTGAGGTTCTCCTCATGATCTTTGACGTCCCCTAGTTCTTCTTCCTTTGGATTTAATAATAAAATTTTCCAAATTTGAGTCATTTCCTTTTAACATCTCTTTATCTGATCTCTTTGAAAAGTCCTATCCCTTTGAAATTATTGAAGACAATGTCCCCTAATTTTTATCGAGAGTTTTCTTAGGTGACTTTAGTTATCTAAGATATAATTAACTATAGAGGCTTGCCCTTATAGGAAACTTATCAAAACCCAGTTTAATATAAACCCTTTTTAATTTCCTATATTAAATAGAGGAACTTGTCATCTCATAAATAAAATAATTTTACAAACCAAACATATGTCATATCTTTCATGGTTTATTTGATTGAGCTTCACCCTCAAGTCTTGTGTTTAACTTTCAGGATAGATACATGGCTTGAGGTGTAGTGCTCTTTCATCTAAAATTTGAAAGATATGGGATCATTTTAATTTCATATTT
Source organism: Phalaenopsis hybrid cultivar (assembly GCA_002079205.1). Lineage (NCBI taxonomy): Eukaryota > Viridiplantae > Streptophyta > Magnoliopsida > Asparagales > Orchidaceae > Phalaenopsis > Phalaenopsis hybrid cultivar. Next base: position 98,658 of record JXCR01144289.1, on the reverse strand, counting down.
TTCTAAAACTATAAAAATATATGTAAATTAAAATGTCCCTCCAAAGCGGGCGACGAGATTTCCATTTTGGCGACTGACAGCTTCCAACGGCCAACTCAACTTTTAGTGCCGACAACCTCATCCGAGGAAATGCTAGCAAGTCATGCTAAAAAAATTTTAGGATCTAAAAGGGCTTTTTATTAATGATTCCCTCATTCCCTTAGAGAGGATACAGGAATCATAGATAATTAACTTTGCTGGCAATTTTCCAAATAGGCTAATACGTTTAGTCTACCTTATAGTAGGATTGTATTTATTTCCTTCAGATAATCTTTCCTGGACTGGAGAGACTATTTCATTTGGTGTTATTATTTTTTATCTTTTATGAGCCATTATTTGAGGTAGTACTTTCCCACTTTGCAAATTAATTTCAATTATTTCTTCTCGTATATTGTCTGACTCTTTTGTCTCCAAATCAGAAGGCTCCAATTATATAGGAATTATCATTCCTTGTACTTCAAGTGTAGTTGTGTCATCTTCATTTTCATTGTTGTCGAGATTTTTGTTATTGCCATTATCATTTTTATTGTCGTTTGACATATCAAGATTGTGGACTATTTGAGTATCATCTATAGGATTAAGATTGGGTTGATTGTTTTTAGAGTTGATATTGAAAATAGACAAAATGTAAGCAGAACCAAAAGTTTTATCATTCATTGCAGGGATAAAGATAAAGTCATAAAACCTCAGTGGCTCAATGGATTCCCTCCCTTTGTTTGAGACAATTACTCTAGTAGGGTGCGAAGAGGTAGAAAGGGTAGGAGAAAAAATGAGAAAGATGGCTCGTATATTTTGAAGATCTCTAATCCTCTTTAATTCTTCCTTTGTCTTATTCTTTTTTTTTTCTTGGAAGATTTTGTCATCAATGTTGAAGCTTGAGGAATTTGCAAGTCTGTGAAAGTCTTCTCAAGAGATTTATCCCGCATCATGCTTTTTCTGTCTTCATCTTTATAGTGGTCTCTAGGAATAATTTCATTTGCCAAAATCATATTTATTGACCTCATTTTTGGTTGAGGTCTAGTGTTCCTCTTTAGTAGCCTAAGGTCTAGCCATAGAGCTTCCTATTGACTATTCCTAGCAAACTAGAAAAGGAACCCTCACCATTAGAAATTCTAAACTCCTCTTTACTCAACTTGAAGTTCTACATATTGGTCTTAACCTCTAGCACTTAGTAGGTGGGGTCACTATGGGGGAGCTCAAGAAGAGTTCCTATAGGACTGTTGGACCTTAAGGTTAGCCCCGGGTGTTGGTTTAGAACTAAGGCATTCACCAGCAATCACCTCACTCACAATCACTCACAAATGCAAACCCAAAAGTTTCTTGACTCTAATCCATTAATCTCTTGGGATACTCATGTAGATGGTGCCCTAAACCCACTGGCCCTAGGCTAGGGTTTAACTAAGACCTGTACATAGAGGACCCAAAATGGGGTTTCCATTGATCCATAGATTATTTATGGTGGTTGGCACCCCAACTCTACCAAAATGCCCAACTTAACCTTTTGCCCTTAAACTCCCCCAATTTACCTAAGTACCCTTGAAACCCTAAATTTGGCCAAAATTTCTAAATTTACCTAAAATATTCAAATTTGTTTGAAAATCATTTCAAACCTTTTGAAAACACCCAAATTAATCAATATCACCAAAAATTGTCAAATTACTAAAATACCCCTCCTTAGTCTAAAATTCCAAAAAATCTAAAAAATTCCCAAAATACTCCAAATAATCCCAATTTCACTTTTCTCAACTACCATATGACCCATTTTGCTCATTTTTACCATCTTTGTCCAAAACTCCCATATTACCTTTAAAGGACCAATCTCCCCAAATCCACTTCAAATGTCCATCAAATTGGCCCCCATTTCCCCTAATTTCAATCCTAAACTAAAATTAACCTTTCATATGACTAATCTAAACCAAATTAAAGCTCAATTGGGCCTTGCTTTGAGCCCAATTTTGATCCAAATAAGTAGCCCCAATTTTGGCCACATGACCTAATCTCACCCAATTAAACTCATAGCCCACTCAATTTGCCATAATTTATGTTGAAAACTCTTCATAAAATTCCCATACATCAAACTTGACCTTCAATTGGCCTTGGTGAAGCCTCATTTTCATTTAATTTTGACTTAAGTACAAAAGCCCCAAATTTTGTCCCAAATTGGCTATGCCTTCAAATTTCACCAAATTGATTGCCTTAACCCCAAAATTAGCATCCAATTTATGTTGAAAACTCTTTATGATGTTCCTATTGACAATTTTCAATAATAAAATTGGACTTAGCCCAAAGCTAGCCCAATCTAGACCCAAGTCTAGCCCAACATGCCCAAAATGACAAAATTTCCAAAATTCTTCAAATTGACCATCCAATTAAACTCAAAATCACTTCAACCCTTCACCAAAAATGTTCCCTACAATCATCTACATCGAATGCACCATTCAATTGAGCTTAAAATCATGGCTAGTTTAACCCAAACCCAACCCTTGACCATGTGAACTTAAATGGACCCATGACTAAATTTGGCCAAATTAAGTTCAACATGACAAAAATAACTCCACCACAGCCAATCCTAGGACCCCTAGGACTGAGCCAAAACCACCTAACCCAAGATAAATGAGCTATGGACCAAGGGTAACCAAAATTAAAGGATTTATTGCCTTAACTGCCCAAACCAAAAATATCCTTGCCAAAGCATCCCACCAATTTAAGTTAATTGCTTTGATAGATTCCCCTGAGGTTCCTGAACTCCTAGCCACCTCCCTCTGCCATGGTCGGCCGACCTAGTCACCGGAGATGCCAAAATTGAGGGCCACCCCCTCTTAAACTTCACCTAATTAAAACATAGAGGCAAACTCACCTAATTTAAATTTTAGAGCCCCTCTGCCCTCCACCTAAGAATCACATTGCACCCAAACATTGGCCCTGGAAGCCAGCCTAAACAAATTTTTAGAAAAGCTCCCCTCCACGACCATGGATGTAGTGCTGAAATTTTCTCATAGAGAGCCCTCCAAATTGCTTAGAGAGACTCTTTGAGACCTCCATAGCTTAAGCCAATCATTTTCCCCCACTGATTCCCACTATGGAAGCTCAATTTTGAGCTCAAACTTCTGCCAAAAACCAGGATAGAGCTCAATATACCTCCACAGTCCACCAAACTCAAATTAAACTCACCCACACCATCATCACAGTGGAACAAGAAGAAACCCATCAAATCCCCCTTCCACAGAGCCTCTTACATAGACTTAGACCAACACCTATAATTGAGCTTGGTAGAATTCAAACTTAGACTTACACCACAGAAAGAGGCTCAATCCCTAGCCTCCTAGAACCTTAATGAACGTGTCAAGCACCTATGATTAAAGCTTTCCTTCTCAGAGCAAAGGTATTGAACTCCCTCTCTTTCTGAGCTTGTTTTGATTCTTCATTTGATTAGGCTTAATTTCATGGAATCTTATCCATATAGATATGTTCCTCTAAATTAGATGAGCATTTAAAAAAAATTCATTGAATTTAGTTGAGAAATGAGGGAGATATCAAGCCTTGAAGATGGATGGTTCTCGGGCTAGGCCATTGGGGACGATGACGGGGAGCCGTCTGAACATGCGTTTATCACATTAATGGATGAGATCAAGTTGGACAACGCTCCCTTACATGAATCGTGGGCCTAGTCAACGCTGAGGTGGATGGCAGCGTTAAACATAAGCGCATCTCGTGGAGCTTCAGAGCCGCCGTAGGTTGACATGGCGCCGCGTGTTTAAGTAGATAAATAGGGATTTAAATAAATCAGAAAATGTGCTAAAATTTGAAGCCATATCTTGGTGTAGAAAAATCACAAAAATAAAATAAAAATATCCTCTTGCTCAGTGAACAAAGGAGAAAAATGTGGAAATAATTTGAAGTCCATTTGATATTATCTTCAAGGAATACAAAGGAAAGGACTTTTCAATGAAATTAGATAAAGAGGTGTGAAATGAGATTGGCTCAAATTTGGAGCATTTATTATAGTATCCAAAGGAGGAAGACCTAGAGGATGACATAGATTTGGAGGAGAACCTCGGTGACTTCTCAGTCTATCCTATTGTTTGGCTTCAATTTTGAGGAGAAAAGTTTAAGTATTTCATCCTACCAATTTTATTAATTTAGAGCTTACATTTGTGTGGAACGATCACAAAAATAGCCTGAAAGATGTGATGATTTAAGTCGCGACGAACGACAACCTCGAAATCTTAAAATGAGTTAGGGCTTAGATTGTATAATAGAGCTTGTTGCCTTCACTTTTGGTTGAGGTCTAGAAACTTCTTTAGTAGCCTAGGTCTACCCATAGGACTTTTCTATTGAGAGTCTTAGAAAACTAGAAAAGGTATCCCTCACCATTAGAAATTCAAACTCTTCACTTTGCTCAGCTTGAGATTCCACATATTGGTCCTAGNCCAGCAATCACCTCACTCACAATCACTCACAAATGCAAACCCAAAAGTTTCTTGACTCTAATCCATTAATCTTTTGGGATACTCATGTAGATGGTGCCCTAAACCCACTGGCCATAGGCTAGGGTTTAACTAAGACCTGTACATAGAGGACCCAAAATGGGGTTTCCATTGATCCATAGCTTATTTATGGTGGTTGGCACCCCAACTCTACCAAAATGCCCAACTTAGCCTTTTGCCCTTAAACTTCCCCAAATTACCTAAGTACCCTTGAAACCCTAAATTTGGCCAAAATTTCTAAATTTACCTAAAATATCCAAATTTGTTCGAAAATCATTTCAAACCTTTTGAAAACACCCAAATTAATCAATATCACCAAAAATTGCCTAATTACTAAAATATTCCCAAAATACTTTCATATCACCAAAAAGTCCAAAATTCCAAAAAATCTAAAAAATTCCCAAAATACTCCAAATAATCCCAATTTCACTTTTCTCAACTACCCTATGACCAAATTTGGTCATTTTTACCATCTTTGTCCAAAACTCCCATATTACCTTTAAAGGACCAATCTCCCCAAATCCACTTCAAATGTCCATCAGATTGGCCCCCATTTCCCCCAATTTCAATCTTAAACTAAAATTAAACTTTCATATGACTAATCTAAACCAAATTCAAGTTCCATTGGCCCTTGCTTTGAGCCCAATTTTGATTCAAATAAATAGCCCAAATTTTGGCTACATGACCTAATCTCACCCAATTAAACTCATAGCCCACTCAATTTGCCATAATTTATGTTGAAAACTCTTCATAAATTTCCCATACATCAAACTTGCCCTTCAATTGGCCTTGGTGAAGCCTCATTTTCATTTAATTTTGACTTAAGTCCAAAAGCCCCAAATTTTGCCCCAATTTGGCTATGCCTCCAAAATTCACCAAATTAATTGCCTTAACCCCAAAATTGGCATCCAATTTATGTTGAAAACTCTTTATGATGTTCCTATTGACAATTTTCAATAATAAATTTAGACTTAGCCCAAAGCTAGCCCAATCTAGACCCAAGTCTAGTCCAACATGCCTAAAATGACAAAATTTCCAAAATTCTTCAAATTGACCATCCGATTAAACTCAAAATCACTTCAACCCTTCACCAAAAATGTTCCTTACATGATCAATTTTTCTTTTCAAATCAAATTCACATGTAGTTCATTTGAGAACAAATAAAATTAAAGTTTTGAAAATATTTTTTATTCCCCAAAACTTAAATTTTTAACAGATTAAACAGTTTAGCATCAAATATATATAATCAGGAATGAAAATTAAAATAACTGCTAACAGGAATTTTTATACCCTAATGATACACGTATAAAACTAAAAATAGGATTAAAATTAATTTTGATCAAATTTTCTAAAATTTTCATTTCAATTCAACATGTAAAGATTCAATAGACTTCTAAACAGTGGGTATAAACATAAAACCAATGTATTGACTTCACAATCTCAACATAAAAACAAACTCACAAATATGATAAAAGAAAAATACAAGGTAGCCGTTTCTGAAATTTAATATTTAAGACCTAAGTTAGCGNTTTTGATTACTCTGGATATATCAAAGATAGTTTGATACAATTGATGAGAAGGATGAAATTGATATAAGAGGACTCTATTGAAGATTTTCCATATCTACCCTTCTATAACCTCTTCGTTCATGTGCAATCAATAGGTGATCTGAGAGGAGAATCTAGCACTGAATTTGAAAAATAGTAGATTTATATTGCTACCTGTATGTCTATGTGTGTAATTTAGTTTGATTATGTTTTTTTTTTCCTTAAAAATTTGCTTTTAGATCTTTGTATAGTTAAGACTGAGCATAGGATGTTTGTTTTCACCGTTTTGAGTGTTGAGGCTTGGATTGTGATGTTGAAATGATGTATTAAGGTTGAGAAAATACCAAACTTAGGTGTATCTTGTAATGTATATTGTAACCCTTGGAATTTATATATAATTTTGATATTTTGTGTTGTGAATGTTTATTTGTGATAGTACATCATTTAATTACTTAAAATTATGTCTATAATGATTAAATGGATGTCGTTGAGGCTTGAAATTGATCAAAATCGTAAAAATCTAGAAATTGAACCAATTCAATAGAGCTCGACGATGGCGCCCTCGACGCCGCCGACGGTGGACTTTTCCCGAGACTTAGGTAATTAATTCAATAGAGCTCGCTGACGACACTAAAGACCTCGCCGACGGCGAGATCCCAAAAAAACACCTTTAGCCATAATTTTGATCAGGCAACCGCCACTATTCATCATCCCCTTCCTCTTAAAAATGAAAGTTTCGATCTAGGGCTTGAAGATCTTGGATTTGGGGGCGATTTCAAAGCATTTAGACACCAAATTTGATCATCTCTTGGTAAGTGCTTCACTCCAAACCAAAAATATTTGATTTTCACCATGAATTTCTTCCACATTGAGAAGATCCAAAAAATTTGAGAATGTGGCAAAAATATTGGGAAGAAATTCATGGAATTTAGTTTTGAACTCTTAGAATCACTCTTAGAAGCCATTATTTGCATATTTGAAGTATATTTTGGAATTTTTCTATAATTTTGATTAGATTGAAATGGCTCCACGACAAAAGAGGCGACTTGAGTTTGACGAGTCTTGCTTCGTCAATGCAAAGGCTCATTCGAGATTTACTTCAGTATTTTAAGGAAAGAAATGTATACAAGATCAAGTTTTTGAGAGTCCAGGAGGAGAAATTGAACGAGTTATTACCAAGCGGAGGTGGGAAAACTTTCGTTACACCACCAATAAGGCTGCTGTAAATATTGTAAAAGATTTTTATGTCAATGTGTTCTATTCTGAGGATGAAATCATTAAAGTGTGGGGATTTTCTGTTGAATTTAGTGTCGCCCGCATAAACACCTTTTATGAAGTCCTAGACTCCTTTAACTGTCATTATGAAACCTTCAGTACAATGGAAGGCCCGTTGAACGATATGATCAACTTTCTCATTGATAGGAAATGAACATGGAAGATAAAACAACGAGAACAGGTAAATTTTTCTGCTTCCATGTTGAATGCCACATCTAAAGCGTGGCAATATTTTATTTCCTCTACTCTGTTACCGACCTATCACCATAATGAGGTAACAAGAGATAGAGCTATTTTGAATTTCTGTATTCAGAATAATAGAAATAAAAATGTGGGGAGAATCATTTTTAAGAATATATTGACCACGGCAAGGAGTAAAACAAGTGGAGGTCTGGGACATCCTGGCCTCATTTATGCACTTTGTCAACTTTCTGAAGTAGAAGCTGAAGATGATGAAGAATTAGTTTACCCTATGGAACCCATTAGTAAAGCTAATTTGAAGACTCATGAATCCCATGAAAAATGGAGAACTGGGAGTAGGAGTCAAGAACCTTCTACTAGTAGAGATATCCCCTCTACTAGTTATGACCTTCCACCTTCTAGTTCCCCTACCCTGGCTGATTTAATGAATGAGTTGACCTTGCAGCGAAAGAGTATAGAGTTAATAAATGAAAGGATTGGGGAACATAGATATGATTATGATAGTGAGTACCTTCAGAGGTATTCTGATTTTGAGATAGCTTACTACAAAGCTCAAACCCGACACTACAGAGGTGAGCCTGATGTTACTTTTCCTAAATGCCCCCGATATACTTAGTATCAGCCCAATCCACCTACTAACCAAGGAGACAAAGATATAGTTTGGGATTTTGACATTTTATAGTAATTGGTCTACTTTTATTTTTATTTTTTTTGTAATTTTTGTAATAGAAATAGATGTTTGTGTGTTTGTACTTTTATTTTTATTTTTATGTTGTAATTGAATAATTTTTAATTATTGTTATAATTGTTGGTGTGGTAGTTGAATTTTGTTAAATTGTAATGTGATGTGATTTTTATTTT
>JXCR01144289.1:56907-76500 GCA_002079205.1 Phalaenopsis hybrid cultivar | reverse complement strand
TTTCCCCCCCCACCCCCCCCCCCCCCATCTACCAAAATTACCTAAACACCCCCAAACCTCAAAATTGACTAAAATTCTCAATTTCACCCAAACCTCAAAATTGACTAAAATTCTCAATTTCACCCAAACCTACCCAAATTACCTAAACGCCGCCAAACCCCAAATTTGAGAAAAAATTTCAATTTCACCCAAGCTACCCAAATTTGTTAAGAAATCATTTCAGATCATTTCAAACCACCCAAATTGCCCAAACCCGCTCAAAATTGCCAAAATTACCAAACTACACCCAAATTTTCAAAATTACCAAAATTCCCTTGGCGATTCAAACTTTCTTAAAACCCCCAAAATCATTTCAATTTTTTTCTAAAATAAATTTGAACTCTTCCATTGAGCCCAATTTAAACAATTTTGACCAAAAGCCCCAAATTGCCCTTAGACCTAGTTTCCCAAAATTCATCTCAAATGTCCATAAATTTGATCTTAATTTCTCCCAATTTCAGTTCTCAACTCAAATTCTCATGATCAAACTCAATACAAACCAAATCCAAGTCCAATTGAACCACATTTGAGTTTAATTTCAACCCAAATCAAAAGCCCCAATTTGGCCCAAAACCAAAATCCCATTCAATTGACCCCCAAATCTTTCCAATTGCCTCAATTGTGCATCATAAACTTTTTGAAACATTCCCAGAACTCAAATTAAACCTTTGATTGGCCTTGGTAAAGCTTCAATTTCACCTAAAATGAACTTGGACCAAAAACCCCAATTTGGCTATGTCTCTAAATGTCACCTATTTGAATGCCCAAACCCCAAAAACTGATGCCCAATTAATGTTGAGAACTCTTCATGATATTCCCCTAGACCATTTTCAATCATTAATTTGGACTTAACCCAGCTCTAGCTCAACATAAGCCCAAGTCTAACCCAACATCCCCAAATTGAGAAAATGGTAAAATCCTCCAAATTGAACCTCCAAATCAATTCAAAATCACCCCAAATCTTTTTTAAACCCTTCATGAAAATCATCCAAACCAAAATTGATCAATAAATTTGGCTCAATTTCATGGTCAGCCAAACCCAAACCCAACTTCAAACCAATTTANGCATCCCTTCAAAATTTGGCCTTATCCAAAGCTTGAGTAGGCATAACCGTTGATCTCACCGTCGGCAGCCTCGAGGGCGTCATCGGCGGGCTTCTGAAGAATTTTGTCCTGTAGTCTCGGGGAAAACTCACTGTCGGCGGGGTCAAGGGCACTATCGGTGGCCTAGTTTAAATCTCCACATTTTAGCCCTTTTTCGCTCCAAATTCGCTCCTTTTTGCATCTTTTTGCTTCAATGACCCAAATTCATCATTCCTGCAACAAAACATCAAAAATACCTTTCTTTAAAGTTCAATATCATTAAAAAAAGTATAAAATAGGTATGAAAATCTCAACATATTTTTCTTTAGTCACCAGTCCGACACACCACACCTTTTGGGGTTCCATTTGTTGACCTCAGTTTTGGTTAAGGTCTAGTTTTTCCTCTTTAGTAGCCTAGAGTTTAGCCATAAGAATTTCTTGTTGGCTACTCATAGAGAGCTAGAAAAGGAACCCTCACCATTAGAAAGTCTAAACTCTTCTTTGTTCAACTTGAAGTTCCACATATGGGTCCTAACCTCTAACACTTAGTAGGTGGGTGCTAATATGGGGGAGCTAAAAGGGAGTCCCCATAGGACTATATGGCCTTAAAGTTGACCCTAGATGTTGGTCTAAAGCTAGTTCACTCACTTTCTCTCACATTAACTCACAACCCTAAGCTCAAACTTGTTGACTTTGATCCCTTAATCTTTTGGGAGACTCATGTAGATGGTCCCCATGACCCACTAGCCCTAGGCTAGGGTTTGGCTAAGACCAGTACATAAAGGACCCAAATGGGGATTCCATTGTTCCATGGTTCATATAGGGTGGTTGGCACCTCATTTTCACAAAAATATCCAACTTGGCATTTTGCCGCCCCCCCTCCCCCCAATCTACCAAAATTACCTAAACACCCCCAAACCTCAAAATTTACCAAAATTTTCAATTTCACCCAAATCTACCCAAATTACCTAAACACCGCCAAACCCCAAATTTGATAAAAAATTTCAATTTCACCCAAACTACCCAAATTTGTTAAGAAATCATTTCAGATCATTTCAAACCACCCAAATTGCCCAAACCCGCTCAAAATTGCCAAAATTACCAAACTACCCCCAAATTTTCAAAATTACCAAATTGCCCTTGGTGATTCAAACTTTCTTAAAACCGCCAAAATCATTTCAATTTTTTTCCAAAATAAATTTAAACTCTTCCATTGAGGCCAGTTTGACCAATTTAAATAATTTTGACCAAAAGCCCCAAATTGCCCTTAGACCTAGTTTCCCCAAATTCATCTCAAATGTCCATCAATTTGATCCTAATTTCTCCCAATTTCAGTTCTCAACTCAAATTCATTATAACCAAACTCAATTCAAACCAAATCCAAGTCCAATTGACCCACATTTGAGTTTAATTTCAACCCAAATCAAAAGCCCCAATTTGGCCCAAAACCAAAATCCCATTCAATTGACCCCAAAATCTTTCCAATTGCCTCAATTGTGCATCATAAACTCTTTGAAACATTCCCAGACCTCAAATTGATCCTTTGATTGGCCTTGGTCAAGCTTCAATTTCACCTAAAATCAACTTGGACCAAAAACCCCAATTTGGCTATGTCTCTAAATGTCACCTATTTGAATCCCAAAACCCCAAAAATTGACACCCAATTGATGTTGAGAACTCTTCATGATATTCCCCTAGACCATTTTCAACCATCAATTTGGACTTAACCCAACTCTAGCTCAACATAAGCCCAAGTCTAATCCAACATCCCCAAATTGAGCAAATGGTAAAATCCTCCAAATTGAACCTCCAAATCAATTCAAAATCACCCCAAATCTTTTTTAAACCCTTCATGAAAATCATCCAAACCAAAATTAATCAATCAATTTGGCTCAATTTCATGGTCAGCCAAACCCAAACCCAACTTCAAACCAATTTGACTCAAATTGAACCCATGCACCAAAATTCGCTAAACCATGCCTAAGTGACCAAATTAATGACACCATAGCCACCAAGTACACCCTAGGGACCACCCTAGACCCACCTAAACAAGCTAATGTGGGGTATGGACCATTGATTCCCNATGCACCAAAATTCGCTAAACCATGCCTAAGTGACCAAATTAATGACACCATAGCCACCAAGTACACCCTAGTGACCACCCTACACCCACCTAAACATGCTAATGTGGGGTATGGACCAATGATTCCTTAAATTAAGGAATTTCATCCCACTTTTGGGTCTAAGCCAAAATATCTCCACCATCATGACAAACGATTAGTGGTTAATCATAATTAACCCTCCATTTGGCTCACCTGACTTCTCTGGCCACGATCCCTGGCTCTGGCGGCTGGCCTAGTGGCTGGAAAACACCAAAACTGAGAGCCCCCATGGCTTAACTTAAACCTAATTTCACTATCCAATGTGTCCAACTATGATTGGTATTTGACATATTGAAGCCCTCCACATTATCACTTAATTGAACCCAAATTGAAGCCCTGAGCTCCACCCTAAGCCCCTCTACTAAAACCATATTCTCCATGGCCAAAGGAGAGCTAACGAAAATCCTTGGGGAAACTTCAAAATATCACCAGATACTCTCCAAGCCTTCCTCAGCTCAAGCTAACCATTTTCCTGCTATATTTCCCTCTATGAGAATTCAATTTTGAGCTCAAAATCAAGTCGGAACCTGGACACATTTCTCCATAGCCCCACAGTGAACCAAACTCTAATTAACTCTGCACACACCATTCCCATAGTGATAGGAGTTGATCCCCCACAAAATCCCCCTCTCAAACTGTCCCTAACCTAGTTTAAGACCAACATCTGAAATTGAGTTTGGTCAAAAACATAGCTAGTCAATTTGCCAGGTCTTGAGACTTCATCTAGAGGTTCTTTGGACCCAATCAAAGCTACCACAACCATCTGATTGAGGCTTCCCTTCTCACACAAAGGTATTGACCTCTAACCTTAGCCCGAGCTTTTTTTGATTCTCCATATGTAATGGATTGATTTCATGATTGATAAACGGTATAAATATGTTCCTCTTGACATGCAATTTGGTTGAGTCTAGGCAAAGATCTTAAGGTTTTAGTGTGAAAAGTTCTCGGTTTAGGTCATTTGGGGACGATAACAGCGAGCCGTCCAATCGTACGTTTATTTCATCAATAGAGGAGATCAAGCTGGACCAACCTTTTGTGCGAAAAGGCAGGCCAAATGGTAGCTTNTTGGCTCACCTGACTTCTCTGGCCACGATCCCTGGCTCTGGCGGCTGGCCTAGTGGCTGGAAAACACCAAAATTGAGAGCCCCCATGGCTTAACTCAATCCCAATTTCACTATCCAATGTGTGCAACTCTGATTTCTATTTGACATTTTGAAGCCCTCCACATTATCACTTAATTGAACCCAAATTGAAGCCCTAAGCTCCACCCTAAGCCCCTCTACTTAAACCATATTCTCCATGGCCAAAGGAGAGCTAACCAAAATCCTTGGGGAAACTCTGCCAAAATATCACCAGATACTCTCCAAGCCTTCCTCAGCTCAAGCTAACCATTTTCCTGTTATATTTCCCTCTGTGAGAATTCAATTTTGAGCTCAAAATCAAGTTGGAACCTGGACAAATTTCTCCATAGCCCTACAGTGAACCAAACTCTAATTAACTGTGCACACACCATTCCCATAGTGATAGGAGTTGATCCCCCACAAAATCCCCCTTTCAAACAGTCCCTAACCTAGTTTAAGACCAACATCTGAAATTGAGTTTGGTCAAAAAAATAGCTAGTCAATTCACCAGGTCTTGAGACTTCATCTAGAGGTTCATTGGACCCAATCAAAGCTACCACAACCATCTGATTGAGGCCTCCCTTCTCACATAAAGGTATTGAGCTCTAACCTTAGCCCGAGCTTTTTTTGGTTCTCCATATGTAATGGATTGAATTCATGATTGATAAACGGTATAAATATGTTCCTCTTGACATGCAATTTGGTTGAGTCTAGGCAAATATCTCAAGGTTTTAGTGTGAAAAGTTCTCGATTTAGGTCATTTCGGTACAATAACAACAAGATGTCCAATCATACTTTTATTTCATCAACAGAGGAGGTTAAGCTGGACCAACCTTTTGTGCGAAAAGGCAGGCCACATGGTAGCTGAGGTGGATGGCTGCGTCAAATGGAAAAATGCCGCGTGTTTAAGTAAGAAAATTTAGATTTACTGAATTATTAATGTTTGATATTCAAAAATCCTTATCTTTCTCTAGAAAAATCATAAAAATAAAAAAAACCCCTCTTGCTCAGTGAACATAGGAGAATAATATNCTGAATTATTAATGTTTGATATTCAAAAATCCTTATCTTTCTCTAGAAAAATCATAAAAATAAAAAAAACCCAAATTTACTGAACATAGGAGAATAATACGGAATAGAAATAAAAATTATTTGCCAAGTATATGATTTTTAATTAATTAAATACTCTATGAGGTATTTTAATTATTATGATTAAATACTAACCACCATGGCTTGAAATTTTTAAGGTTGGTTCCCCATGACAGAGGGCATCTTTTAGGATTTTTCCAAAGTCAGGGAGAACCTCTATGCTTCGAACCCAAATTTTCAAGCCTAAGTAGCTATTTTGGCTTTATTTAATCATATAAATTAAAATATCCCTAAACAAATTATGGGATCAACTTTGTTAGGTTTCTTGTGGGTAGAGGAGCTTAGGAAAAATAATGTGATGATTTGAATAATTATGTATCTTTATATTATTAATTTAATATTTTTATCTTGTATTAATTTATTTAAATTAAATATAGATAAAAAATTGACAAAATCAAGTCCTCATTGTTCATAAGAATCATATCAACTCACTATAAAAAATTCAAATTTAACTAAGTTGATTTGGCCATTAAAGAAGATTTTGTTAGTAAAAATAGTATTTTTGCAAAAAATGAATTATATTAAATTAAATAAGCTTAGAAAAAATATGAAAAGTAGTTTCTTGAGTACATTGTGATTAGGGGCATTTAATAAAATAAAATCCATTTTTTTGAAAATATTTTATTTTTAAAGAATATTTTGCATTAAAAAATAATTAAAATTATCAAGATTTTCAAAATACAAAAAAATAGTTCAAAATGTGTGCAATTGTTTCCTGATCACTTGGTACCCCTTAAAATAGTTTTTTTCTTATTTTTGTAAATTAAAAATAATTTTCTAAATGCCTAAAATGTATTTTCCTTATTTTCCAATTAAAAGAATTACAATAAATTAATTATAAATCATAAAGATATAAAATTTGTTCCTTTAAGTTTTCTTGGACTTATGAGGGTTTAATAAAATTTAAAAGTGATTTTTAAGGATTTAAACATATTTTTGTATTTAAATAATCATTAAAAATAACCGTTAAATAATTATAATAATTACAATATTATAAAAAAAATCATAAAATTTTGTCTAAGTATTCTTCTGACCTAGGAAAATCTCCAATAAGTTTCCCATAAATTAAAACATCATTTTGATTAATTAAATAAATTAATATTGAAAAATATTATTTTTAAAATAATTATTTAAATTAAATCAAGATTAGAAAAATCATACTTTCATCACTCATATTTTAATTAGTCCATGGATAGGATACTCAAATATTTTGAAGGCTATGTGAGCTTTTCTTGAAGAATTATAAGATGAAGAGCCCCAAAGGCATGGTGGTATAATTAGATTTTGGTGCCTTAATCAAAATTTAAGATTAATCAAAGGGAAAATAGGTAATTTTGATCTTAATAACTATGTCTAGATGATTGAAATACAATGGGATTAAAAAGTAAAAACTGACTTGCCACCTTTGCATAATAAGAATAAAACGGTAAATTATTGAATTACTCTTTGGAAGTTAAAAAAAGATTAAATGATTCTTAAGCGATGGGCTTAAGCTAGGAAGATGATAATTCACTTACCTTAAGCCTAAAATTGATGATGATGATGTGATCTTTCAATAAGAATAATGTCACTTAAACCAAGATTTTAGCCACCACCATTTTCCTCCATTATGATTGTTAAAGGGTTAGTAGTAGCATAGACTCAATGTTTAAATTCAATTGATTGGATCTAGAAGATAATATGATTGGGGACTAACCCCTCTTTTAACACTCCAAGCCCATTTGTGATGAATACCAAATCTTTAATGACTTAAGCTTGCCTTAAAGGAATTCATCCATATAACCTTTAAAGTAAAGTATCAAATTGATTAAGTATCCTATCCATGGGATAATTGAATTGTCAAGCTTCACTTGGCAACAGGGTTGTCACACTCTGACCCTGGATGATTAATGAAACAATATAATGAAGTTCTAAATGAACTCGAATTAATTCAAGAGATCCTCGAAGTAGTTTAGGGTCATTCCCCCAAACAGTTTGAAATTTTTTGGATATTTTGATGGGCAAATTGAACTTGCCATATTTTTTTCTAAAATCATCCACTATGGTCTTCCAAGACTCAAAGAACTAGAAGAACCAATAGGTACGCTTTTAAATTATTGCATTTACCTTTCTATATTTCTTGTCTCAAGCTTGCATGTTAAACGACGATGTCACCCTGCATGTCAAAACCAAAACTGTTAGGATAGCCACAAAACTAAACCTAAAATTTAAAAAAATTAAACAAGATAAAATTCACCACCACAATATTCAAAATACAAGATAACTCAAAATTTAATCACAAAAATCACAAAAAAATGCAACTAAATTAAAACGTCTCTATCGGATGATCGGGAATCCCTTAAAGGAAGTAACCTTCGGTTGCTAACAAGATTTCTCACGGTCTAAAGGAAAGTACGGAACTCATTGAGTTGAGTTTGGTAAATTCATTTGGACTAAGTGAATTCGAAAGAAAATAATGGTGCCAGAATGTGGGAATCATAGGATCCTAACTGGTGTTACTAAAATCAATATTAACATTCCCCATAATATTTAAATAACCATAACCATATGAAATATTTGTTTTGACACCATGACTTGACACTTTAGAAAACATAAACTCGGCACGAGAGAAGCTTGGAGCTAGCATTATGGGCAACACGACCATCTTAAACAACAAAACATGTCAACATCAACTAAACCATTCTCTCCTTAGAATTAAATAACCAATCTATAGGACTTTGAGGTTGTTTGCTTATGCAACATAAATCTGCAGCTTATCTTTAGGACTTTGTATATTTATACTATACAATATAAGCCCTAACTTGTCTTAGGATTCCAAGTTTGCCGTTCATCACGACCTAAATCCTCACATTTTCTTAGTTATTTGTGTGATCATCTAACACGAATGTAAGCCCTAATTAATAAAATTGGCAGGATGAAACACTTAAATATTTCTCCTCCAAATTGAATCCAAACATTACGATAGCTTGGGAAGTCACTGAGGTTCTCCTCATGATCTATGACGTCCCCTACTTCTTCTTCCTTTGGATTCAATAATAAAATGCTCCAAATTTGAGTCATTTCCCTTTCACATCTCTTTATCCAATCTCTTTGAAAAGTCCTATCCCTTTGAAATTATTGAAGACAATATCCCCTGATTTTTATCGAGAGTTTTCTTAATTGACTTTAGTTATCTAAGATGTAATTAACTATAGAGGCTTGCCCTTATAGGAAACTTATCAAAACCTAGTTTAATATAAACCCTATTTAATTTCGTATATTTAATAGGGGAACTTGTCATCTCATAAATAAAATGATTTTGCAAACCAAACGAATGTCATATATTTCTTGGTTTATTTGATTGAGCTTCACCCTCAAGTCTTGTGTTTAACATTCAGGATAGATACATGGCTTGAGCTGTAGTGCTCTTTCATCTAAACTTTGAAAGATATGGGATCAGTTTAATTTCATATTTTTCTAAAATTATAAATATATATGTAAATTAAAATGTTCCTGCAAAGCGGGCGACGAGATTTCCATTTTGGTGACTAATAGCTTCCAACGGCCAACTCAACTTTTAGTGTCGACAACCTCATCTGAGGAAATGCTAGCAAGTTGTGCTAAAAAAGTTTTAAGATCTAAAAGGGCTTTTTATTAATGATTCTTTCATTCCCTTAGAAAGGATAAGGGCATCGTAGATAATTAACTTTGCTGGCAATTTTCCAAATGGGCTAATACGTTTAGTCTACCTTATAGTAGGATTATCTTTATTTCCTTCAGATAATCTTTCCTGCACTTGAGAGACTATTTCATTTGGTGTTATTATTTTTTATCTTTTAGGAGCCATTATTTGAGGTAGTACTTTTCCACTTTGCAAATTAATTTCAATTATTTCTTCTAGTATATTGTCTGACTCTTTTGTCTCTAAATCATAAGGCTCCAACTATATAGGAATTGTCATTCCTTGTACTTCAAGTGTAGTTGTGTCATCTTCATGTTCATTATTATCGAGATTTTTGTTATTGCCATTATCATTTTTATTGTCGTTCGACATATCAAGATTGTGTACGATTTGAGTATCATCTATAGGATTAAGATTAGGTTGATTATTTTTAGAGTTGATAATGAAAATAGACAAAATGTAAGCAGAACCAAAAGTTTTATCATTCATTGCAGGGATAAAGAGAAAGTCATAAAACCTCAGTGGCTCAATGGATTCCCTCCCTTTGGTTGAGACAATTACTCTAGTACGGTGCGAAGAGGTAGAAAGGGTAGGAGACAAAAAGAGAAAGATGGCCCGTATATTTTAAAGATCTCTAATCCTCTTTAATTCTTCCTTTTTCTTATTCTTTTTTTTTTCTTGGAAGATTTTGGCATCAATGTTGAAGCTTAAGTAATTTGTAAGTCTGTGAAAGTCTTCTCAAAAGATTTACCTCGCATCATGCTTTTTCTGTCTTCATCTTTATAGTGGTCTCTAGGAATAATTTCATTTGCCAAAATCATGATTTTAGCCTATTTTAAATATTTAAAATAATTAAAAATTCATAAAAATCACAAAAATAATAAAATTTATTGAAATGTTCTAAATCGTTTTCTAAGCACTTAGAAAAATTAGAATATGTTTCTTGATTTTCTAAATAAAGATATTGTATTTTGAAGCTTTAAAAATACAATATATAAAATTTTCACTAACATAATTTTTAAAGGCTAAAAAATGGATTTCCACTAAAATAATTCCAAAAAGTCAAAGAAAAATAAAAATATATATATAAAATTTTCTTCTCTAGGTTCTATGACCTCAACGAGATTTTCCAAAAAAGTAAAACTTAATTTTCTACATTTAAAATATTATATATTTAATAAATACCCCAGAACTTAATGTAATTCTATTAATTCAAATAAAATTCAAAATATCATGAAACTTTGTGCGAAGAGAACTCTAGTCTAGGTCTATATCCAGTAAAAATTTCAAGTGACTAGGCTTCACCCTTGTCAAGTTTGCAAATTTTCTTTGAAAACTCCTATTTTTGCATGAAAATAATTATATAAATTAAATTAAATTTTGAAAAATCACATTTACTCCTCTAATGTCTTAATTGACCCATGAATGAGGTAGGATAAAAATTTCAAAGTTATTTGTTTTGAATTCAACAAATTATGAAGTGTTAGAGCCTTAGGGGAAAAAGTGTAATTTTAGGAATTTGGCTTTAATTAATATTTAGGCCTAAATCAAGGAGGGAAATGGGCAACCACTGATCTTAACCAGCTTGTTTGAATGACTGAAATTAAAAAGGAGATTACTTAGTAGAAACCAACCTCACTTTCCTAATTAAAAGAATAAATTAATAAATTTCTAAATTATTAAAATTTGGAAGTTTATTAAAATTAAATGAACCTAGGGCTTAGGGGTATGACTTTTGAATTCAATTATTAATCAATTTCATACCCCTATTTGATGTTCAAATGAAATTCAAATAATGAATCATGATCACCTAAAACTTAAACTTTTCAAAATTAAATAAGACACTCACATAAGTCTTAAGGACTTAATAGTGATCTAAGTTAAATTAAGACTAATTAAATGAGGATTAGAAAAGCAAACATAGCTAAAATTTAAGACCTTTAAAACTCCACAAGCCCAATTAGGACTAAAATTTGGCTAAGTGTTCTATCAATAGTAGCTTGCCCCCCCCTTTAAGGGTCTTCATTCACATAATCTTCAAAATTAAATTACAAATGATAATTACCCTTCTTTTAGGGATAATTAGGACATCAATGTTCGTTGAGCATTAAGCCATTCATAGGATGAGTTATTAAGAAACATAACAAGTTTAAATAAACTCGAGGCTTTTCACCAAGTGATAAGAGGGAAGCATGAACCTGCTTCTTCCTCCTAACCTGTTGGATACCTCAGAGGTCTACTAAACTTAATGTGCTTTGCTTAACGAAATCATCCTTAATCAAACTAATAGGGACCCACGAAGATATGACCTAGGTTTAGGTAGGTCACCAAAACTTTACTTTCCTGCTTCATATAAAATGCCCTGACATGCATTTTGAGTTTCAGATTGTAGAACGAGAAGACTCGTCAGGTACACTTTTATAGTTTACAGCGCCATTTTTCTTGTACTTTTTATACTTGCAAAACTTGTATGTTAAACAATGATCCCACCTTGCATGAAAACTAAAACTATCAGAATAGCCACAAAACTGAAACCAAAACTAAAAACTAAAATCAACCAAGATAAAATTCACCCCTACAACATTACAAATATAAAACAACTCAAAATTTAATCACAAACATTACAAAAACAACAACTACAACTAAATTAAGACATCTCTATCGGACGATCGAGAATCCCTCGGAGGAGGTAACCTACGGTTGCCAACGCGGCTTCCCACGATCTAAATGAAATTATGGAACTCATTAAGTTAAGTTTAGTAAATTCATTTGAATTAAGTGAATCTAATAGAAAATAGTGGTGTCAGAATGAGGGAACCGTGGGATCCTAACCGGTGTAGCTCCAATCAACTTTAACAACCTCCATGAAAATTTAAAGAACTACAACCATAGAGCCACCTGATTTGACATCATAACTTGACACCCTAGAAAACTCAAACTCTTCATGGAAAGGAGCTTGGAGCTAGCATGGTGGGCAACACGACCATCTTCAACAACAAAACATGACTTTGCCAGCTAAACCAATTCATTCCTTAGAATTAAACAACCAAGCCATAGGATTTTGAGGTTGTCTGCTTATGCAACATAAATCCTCACCTCATCTTTAGGCATTTGTATAGCTCTATTATACAATCTAAGCCCTAACTCGTTTTAAGATGTCGAGGTTATCGTTCGTCACGACTTAAATCATCACATCTTCCAGGCTATTTGTGTGATCGTTCCACACAAATGTAAGCTCTAAATTAATAAAATTGGTAAGATGAAATACTTAAATTTTTCTTCTCAAAACTGAAGCAAAACAATAGGATAGACTGGGAAGGCACCAAGGTTCTCCTCCAAATCTATGTCATCCCCTAGGTCTTCCTCCTTTGGATATTATAATAAATGCTCCAAATTTGAGCCAATCCCATTTCACACCTCTTTATCTAATTTCGTTGAAAAGTCCTTTCCTTTGTATTCCTTGAAGATAATATCAAATGGACTTCAAATTAATTCCACATTTTTTTCCTTTGTTCACTGAGCAAGAGGATATTTTTATTTTTATTTTTTGTGATTTTTCTACACAAAGATATGGATCTTCAAAGTTTAGGCACATTTTTTTGATTTATTTAAATCCCTATTTATCTACTTAAACACGCGGCGCCATGTCAACCTACGGTGGTTCTAAAGCTCCACGCGGCGCGCTTACATTTGACATCGCCATCCACCTCAGCATTTACTAGGCCCACAATTCATGTAAGGGAGCGTTGTATGACTTGATCTCTTCCATTGATGTGATAAACGCATGTTCAGATGGCCCCTCGTCATCGTCCCCAATGGTCTAGCCCGAGAACTGTCCATCTTCAAGGCTTGATATCTCCCTTATTTCTCAACCAAATTCAATGATTTTTTCTTAAATACTCATCTAGACTAGAGGAACATATATATATGGATAAGATGCCATGAAATTAAGCCTAATCAAATGAAGAATCAAAACAAGCTCAGGAAGAGAGGGAGTTCAATACCTTTGCTCTGAGAAGGGAAGCGTCAATCAGAGGTGCTTGGCACGTTCATTAAGGTCCTAGGAGGCTAGGGATTGAGCCTCTTACTGTGGTGTAAGTCTAGGTTTGAATTCTACCAAGCTCGATTACAGGTGTTGGTTTAAGTCTATGTAAGGGGCTCTGTGGAAGGGGGATTTGATGGGTTTCTTCTTGTTCCACTGTGGTGATGGTGTGGGTGAGTTTAATTTGAGTTTGGTGGACTGTGGAGGTATATTGAGCTCTATCCTGGTTTTTGGTAGAAGTTTGAGCCCAAAATTGAGCCTCCATAGTGGGAATCAGTGGGGGAAAATGATTGGCTTGAGCTGAGGAGGTCTCAAAGAGTCTCTCTAAGCAATTTGGAGGGCTCTCTCTGAGAAAATTTCAGCACTACCTCCATGGCCGTGTAGGGGAGCTTTTCTAAAAATTGGTTTAGGCTGGCTTCCAGGGCCAATGTTTGGGTGCAATGTGATTCTTAGGTGGAGGCAAGAGGGGCTCTAAAATTTAAATTGGGTGAGTTGGCCTCTATGTTTGAATTGGGTGAAGTTTAAGAGGGGGTGGCCCTCAGTTTTGGTATCTCCAGTGACTAGGCCACAGAGGGAGGTGGCTAGGAGTTCAGGAACCTCAGGGGAATCAATCAAAGCAATTAACTTAAATTGGTGGGATGCTTTGGCAAGGATATCTTTGGTTTGGGCAATTAAGGCAATAAATCCCTTAATTCGGGTGACCCTTGGTCCATAGCTCATTTATCTTAGGTTAGGTGGTTTTGGCTCAGTCCTAGGGGTCCTAGGATTGGTTGTGGTGGAGTTAATTTTGTCATGTTGAACTTAATTTGGCCAAATTTGGTCATGGGTCCATTTAAGTTCACATGGTCAAGGGTTGGGTTTGGGTTAGGCTAGCCATGATTTTAAGCCCAATTGAATGGTGCATTTGATGTAGATGATTGTAACAAACATTTTTGGTGAAGGGTTGAAGTAATTTTGAGTTCAATTGGAGGGGTCAATTTGAAGAATTTTGGAAATTTTGTCATTTTGGCCATGTTGGGGTAGACTTGGGTCTAGATTGGGCTATCCTTGGGCTAAGTCCGAATTGATTGTTGAAAATTGTCAATAGGAACATCATAAAGAGATTTCAACATAAATTGTATGCCAATTTCGAGGTTAAGGCAATCAATTTGGTGAAATTTGGAGGCATAGCCAATTTGGGACAAAATTTGGGGCTTTTGGACTTAAGTCAAAATTAAATGAAAATGAGGCTTCACCAAGGCCAATTGAAGGTCAGGTTTGATGTATGGGAATTTTATGAAGATTTTTCAACATAAACTATGGAAAATTGAGTGGGCTATGAGTTTAATTGGGTGAGATTAGGTCATGTGGCCAAAATTGGGGCTTTTTATTTGGATCAAAATTGGGCTCAAAGCAAGGGCCAATTGAGCTAGAATTTGGTTTAGATTAGTCATATGAAAGGTTAATTTTATTTTGGGATTGAAATTGGGGGAAATGTGGGCCAATTTGATGGACATTTGAAGAGAATTTGGGGAGATTGGTCCTTTAAAGGAAATTTGGGAGTTTTGGACAAAGATGGTCAAAATGACCAAATTGGGTCATATGATAGTTGAGAAAAGTGAAATTGGGTTTATTTGGAGTATTTTGGGAATTTTTTAGATTTTTTGGAATTTTGGACTAAGGAGGGGTATTTTAGTAATTTGGCAATTTTTTGTGATATTGATTAATTTGGGTGTTTTCAAAGGTTTGAAATGATTTTCAAACAAATTTGGTTATTTTGGGTAAATTTGGGAATTTTGACCAAATTTAGGGTTTCAAGGGTACTTAGGTAATTTGGGGGAGTTTAGGGGCAAAAGGCTAAGTTAGGCATTTTCGTAGAGTTGGGGTGCCAACCACCATAAATAAGCCATGGATCAATGGAAACCCCATTTTGGGTCCTCTATGTACTGGTCTTAGCTAAACCCTAGCCTAGGGCCAGTGGGTTTAGGGGACCATCTACATGAGTATCCCAAGAGATTAAGGGATTAGAGTCAAGAAACTTTTGGGTTTGCATTTGTGAGTGATTGTGAGTGAGGTGATTGCTGGTGAATGCCTTAGCTCTAAACCAACACCCAAGGCTAACCCTAAGGTCCAACAGTCTTATAGGAACTCTTCTTGAGCTCCCCCATAGTGACCCCACCTACTAAGTGCTGGAGGTTAAGACCAATATGTAGAACTTCAAGTTGAGTAAGGAGGACTTTAGAATTTCTAATGGTGAGGGTTCCTTTTCTAGTTTGCTAGGAATAGTCAACAGGAAGTCCTATGGCTAGACCTTAGGCTACTAAAGAGGAACACTAGAGCTCAACCAAAAAATGAGGTCAAGAGTGTATTTTTATTTTATTTTTATGATTTTTCTACACCAAGATATGGATTTTTGAAGTTAGGGTGTATTCTCTAAAATTTTTTATTCACTATTTATCTATTTAAACACGCGACACCTTGTCAACCTACTGTGGCTCCGAAACTCCATGCGGTACACTCCCATTCAACGCCATCATCCACTCTAGCAGCCACGCGTCTCACGGTTAGCGTAAGAAAGCACTGTCTGGCTTGATCTCATTTGTTGATAAGATAAACGCACGATCGGATGGCTATCTGTCATCGTCTCCAAATAGACTAACCCGAGAACCATCATCTTCAAGGCTTGATATCTCCCTCATTTCTCAACCAAATTAAGTGAATGTTTTTTTAAATGCTCAGCTAGAGTAGAGGAACATATCCATATAGTTAAGATGCCATGAAATCAACTCAATATAAATGGAGAATCTAAATAGGCTCGAAATGAGGAGTTCAATACCTTTGATATGAGAAGGGAAGCTTCAGTGAGAGATGCTTGGCACATTTGTTGGGGATACAGGAGGTTAAGGATTGAGTCTCTTACTGTGGTGTAAGGTCTAAATATGAAGTCAACCAAGCTCGATTTTATGTTTTGATCAAAGTCTATGCAAGGGGCTATTTCAGACGCCAATTTGATGGGGGTTTGTCTTCTCTCAGTGTTTTGAAGGTGTGGGTACAAGTAATAGGAATTTGGTGGACTATGGGAGTGTAATGAGCTCTGTCTTGGTTATTTACAGAAGTTTAAGCTCAAAATTGGGCTTCCACAGTGGGAATTAGTGGGGGAGAATGGTTGTATTGTACTGAGGAGGTCTCAAAGAAGCTCTGTGAGTGATTTGGGAGGCTCTCTTTGAGAAAATTTTGGCACCCCTTCCATGGCCATTGAGGTGAGATTCATAAAAATGTCTAAGGGGTGGTTGTCATGGCCAATTAAGGGGTGTAATGGGGTGCTTAGGTGGAGGGCAGAGATGCTCTAACATCTCATTTGGGTGAGGTGGCCTCTTGGTTTGATTTGGGTGAAGTTCAAGGGGAGATGGCCCTCGATTTTGGCTTTTCTGATGACTAGGCTGGTTGACCATGGTAGGGGGAGGTGGCTAGGAGCTTAGGAAACCCAGGGGAATATGTCACAGCAATATAATGGGCTTGGGCTTAATTTTGGCAAAAAGAATCTTAAGCATAAGAAATTATGGCTTGAAATCCATTTATTCATGGGACCATTATTCCATGGCTTAGCTTGGGTGGTTAGGTGAGTTTAGGATTGAAATTGGGGGATATTGGGGTCAAATTGATGGACATTTGAGTTGAATTTAAGAAAATTTGGGTCTTTAAAGGAAAATTTGGGGGTCTGTGTCAAAGATGGTTAAATTAGCCAAATTGGGTCATGTGGTAGTTGAGAAACATGAAATTGGGAATACTTAGAATATTTTGGGAATTTTTGGGTTTTTTTAGAATTTTTGAAGTTTTGGACCCATGAAGCATATTTTGGTGATTTTGGGCAATTTGGGTGTTTTCACAAGGTTTAAAATGATTTTTAAATAATTTTGGGTATTTTGGATAAATTTGAGAATTTTGACCAAATTTAGGGTTTCAAGGGTAGTGAGGTAAATTGGGGGAGTTTAGGGGCAAAAAGCCAGGCTGAGTATTTTGGGTAAAATTGGGGAACTAACCACCAAAAGTAAGACATGGACTAATGGAAACCCCATTTGGGTCCTCTATGTAATGGCTTAGCTAAGCCCTAGCCTAGGGCTAGTAGGTTTAGGGGACCATCTACATGAGTTTCCCAAAGGCTCAAGGGACCAAAGTCAGAAAATTCTGGGTTTAGGGTAGTGAGTGATTGTGAGTGAAGTGAGTGCCTTAGCTCTAGTTCACACCCAAGGTCAACACTAAGGTCAAATATCTTTATAGGAACTCTCCTTGAGCTCCCTCATAATGACCTCACCTACTAAGTGCTAGAGGTTAGGACGAATATGTGGAACTTCAATTTGAGTAAAGAAGAGTTTAGAATTTCTAATAAGGAGGGTGCCTTTTTCTAGTTCTCTATAAATAGTCAATTGTAAAGTCCTATGGCTAGACCCTAGGCTACTAAAGAGAAAGACTATACCTCAACCAAAAGGGAGGTCAACAGACGGATGGTTCAGATCACGCCAGACAAGAGGATGGACCATAAAGTGTGGTCTGAGTCAATGGCTACGTGGATGGCAACATCAAATAGTTGAGTGACATGTTGGCTTTGGCGTCTGCCTAGGATGACACGACTGTCGCGTGTTTAACTAGGAAATTAGGGATTTAATTGATTTGTTTAATTTAGTTAGCTTAAAAAGAGCATAACCTTTTGTAGAAAATTACTGAAAAAGATAGAAACTACCCTCTTACCCGGTGAATATAGGAGAACAATGTACAATGAAAATTAAATTATTTGACTTCTATTTTATTTTTAATTAATTAAATACTCAAAAACATAATTAAATAATAACTTATTAAATACTAATCCCCGTGGGGTGAAACTTTGGAGGTTCAAACTTCCTATCGTTAGGTGTGTTCTCTTATTTTTTCAAAGTTAGAGAACACTACTAAGAGTGGAAGCCCTAATTTTCAAAGTAAATCATCTCTATTTGTTTAGAAAAATTATGAAAATTAAAATATAAATAAAAAAAACTCAAAACTTATTATGGTAGGCTCACTGCAATCAAAGGACCCCAGAAAAATTATAAAATGGATTTAAGTAATTCAAAAGTTATTTTATGTACCTAACTCATTAAGATGAAACATAAATCAAATAAATAAAATATAAATAAAAAAATCACAAAATTGGGCACTCATTGTAAGTACTAATCATTTTAACCCATTGTGAAAATTTGGAACCTGTTTGAAATATATTTACCATCAAATTTGATTTTCTTAAGTAAAATGGCATTTTTCCTTTAAAATAATTATGTAAAATAAACTTTATTAGAAATATTATGAAATGTGATTTTCTGAGTTCCATGTGATAAGGGGACTTTAAGAAAAATAAAATTGAATTTAAAATAAATATTTGATTTCTAAGGTATATTTCAAATTTTAAATTATTTAAAAATAATTGAAAAATGATAAAAATCATTAAGATAGAAAAATATTCCAAAATGTCTTAATTGGTTCTCTGGTCACTTGGGAGCAATTAAAATTTTTTTTTCTAATTTTCTAGGTGAAGTTATAAACCTTTAAAGGTATAAAAATGAAATTTCTACAATTTTGCGCAAAAATAATTACAATAAATAAAATATAAATCACTAAAATATGAAATTTATTTCTCTAACTTCCATGGACTTAGAAAAATTTAAAAAAAATATTGAAGTTAATTTTCAACTTACATAATATTTTATATTTAATTAATACTAAAAATAATTAAATAATTATAATAATTAAAATACAATTTGAAAAAATATGATAATTGGTCCTAGTGGTCCTCTGATCTAGGTGAACCTTTAATAATTTTCCTAAGAACAATTAATTTGTTTTGGTTGATTACACAAATTAATATTGAAAATTCCTATTTTTGAATGAAATAATTATTAAAAATTAAATTAAAATCAATAATGTACATTTCTCCTCTAATGTTTTAATTGAACTATGAGTGGGGTACTATAAAAATTTCAAAGTCATTTGAGTTATATTTAATGAGTGATGAAGTGGAGAGCCTTCTTTGCTCTTTTGGAGCCTCTCGTCTCTCTTAATAAAGATCACATATTCCGTAAATTTAAGAGATATAAGCATTTCTGTAATATTAATAACAAGATTTGGAATTTTTTTGGAAATCCAATATTCAACTTAATATTGCTCAAAATGATGAGCAATTTATTTTGACTTACTTTAAAGTGCACTCTTTCTTCTATGGGCCACTTTTTCTATGTCAACACTAAGCTCCATAAGAAATATCAACTCTAGGACAAGCTTGTGGTTATGGGCGATACTATTAAAGATAATTTGTTTGCAGGCGGGGGGGAG
>JXCR01144289.1:35939-56878 GCA_002079205.1 Phalaenopsis hybrid cultivar | reverse complement strand
GGGGGGGGGAGGGGGGGGTGGGCGGTTCAATATGATTATGAATTTTTCAGTAAAGAGGGGAGGTAGAGGGTGAGACCTTTCTCTTATCAATCAATTTATTGACTGTATTGCTGAGGTAGGTCTTTTTGATCTGGGCTTCACGGGTCCTCCTTTCACTTGGAGGTTCTGTTCTAGCATCTCGATTGTTACATAGGAAATCAACACTTTCTCAATTATTTTCCTGCTCTAAAGTGCAGCATCTTAATCATGTTGGGCCGGATCACAACCCCATTCTGCTCTCTCTTGTTTTAACTTCTAGACCTAGTAATTATCATTTCAATTTTCTAAATATCTAGAATACTCACAAAACCTTAGATATTGTTAAGTTGACCTGACATACTAATGTCGTCGGTAACCTTTGGTTTATCCTTTGGGATCTTCATAAGCAAGTTGCGATGAAATTATGTAAATGGAACTTTACTTCTTTTCATAATATTCATAATAGGGTTAAGGATGCTCAAAGGATTGTTGACAATCTGGAGGAGCAAGTCATCTGCTCTCCCCATCATGTTAGCCTAAGCCCAAGTGAATCCGCTTGAAGCAATTTCTTTGGAAGAGGAATTGTTACAACAAAAAGTAAATGATACTAATTTTACTGGTGGTGATAGAAATACTAAATTCTTTCACGTGTCTCTCAAGCATAGACGGAATTTGAATACTTTTTAAAGATTAGGACTACTGATGGGAGAATCATTACTAATAAGGAGGAGATTGGCATCAATGTCGTCGATTATTTTAAAAATTTATTTTAAACTTCCTCGCAGGTTCTCCCCATTTATTTCAAACTTCCTCGCAGGTTCTCCCCATTACTCTAATTTTTTCTATGGGGAAAGGGATTATATCTCCAACATGATTTTAACTGATATTCTTAGAGAGCAAGAGATCTTCTCGATGTTTAAAGAGATAAATATTAACAAGTCTCCTCATCTTGATCGTTTTACTGTTTCTTTTTATGTTGCATGTTGGGAGATCGTTAAAAAAGAGGCGACTCAAGCTATTCAAAGTTTCTTTCGAGGGGAGGATCCAAGGACATATTTCACCACTTCTCTTATTGTGATAAGTTCAGACCCATTTCCTTAACTTCGGTGATATCCAAGGTCATAAGTAAATTTTTGGTGTCTAGATTACAACCTTTGCTGAATAATATTTTATCGCTTCAGCAATCAGCTTTTACTAGAGGTAGGGAGATTTCAGACAACATTCTTCTTGCTCAGGAATTATTGGAGGACCTTGACAAAAAATGTTTGTTAAACTTGATATTAAAAAGGCTTACAATACCATTAGTTGGGACTTCATTCTAAATGTTTTGCGGGCCCGTGGTTTTTAGAATAATTTTTGCTCCTTGATTTGTAGATGGTTCGTGAATAATCATTAGTTTGTTCTTGTTAATGGTGACTTGTAAGGTTTCTTCTCTGCTTCAAGGGGTATTAAGCAGGAAGATCCTCTATCACCCATTATTTTTATTTTAGCTTTTGATTATTTCTCTCATTTAATTGACTGTATGTAGATGAATAAGCCCTACATTCAATTTTCTCACAAATCATCGATTATGGTTAGCCATTTAGCTTATGCTGATGATGTCATTCTTTTTAGTAATGCTAGCAAGCTTGCTATTAAGTCTCTTATGCACACCCTTGATACTTTCTAAGGTACTTCCGATCTTTCCTTTAGTAAAGACAAATGCAATCTGTACTATGGTAAATTTGTTAAAACCTCCATTATTAATTGGAGTATTGCGTTTACTGGTTTTCATGCTGCCTTTTCGCCCCTTAACTACTTGGGTGTGAATTTGCTTAGGTGTCGCCGCAAGCAAGTTCAATTACATGATGTTGTCGACAAGATCCTGCATAAAACTAATGATTGGAAGAACACTTTCTTATCTAATGGGGGGCACATCACCCTCCTTAGAAGTGTTTTGTTAAGTATTCCTTTGTATGTGCTTTGAATTATGAATCTCAAGAAAAGCACTTAGATTTTGTTAGCAAGAATATTTAACTATTTTCTTTGGTCGGGCGCGCACGCATCTAAACATTGGGCCACTTTCCCTAAGATTTCTATGCCTATCTCTACTGGTGGTCTCGACTTAAGAGTTTGAACCAAATTTCTAATATTACTATGTGTAAACTGTGGTTTATGTTTTGTGCAAATACTTCTTTATGGGCCTGTTTCATGCATCATAAATATTGTAATATTTCCAATCCTACTATTGTTAATTGGAAAGTGGGAGACTCCATGATTTTGAAATCCATTTTGAAATCCTGTTCCGTTACTGTCAGATTTATTTTTTGGGATATTGGAGAAGGTAAGATCTCATTTTGGCATGATCAGTGGGGATTGGGCGATCAAAATTCATTTGCTTATACTCTCCAAAACAACAATTTACTTATCTCAGATGTTTGGATTGATGATTATTGAGATATCAATAAATTGTTATCTCTTGTTGGGGATAAAACAGCTCATGTAGCTAAGATCCCTATAAAGAAGACAACTAAAGACACCCCAATTTGGAAAACCTCCTCTACTTGTTCTCCATAAAAAAATGCTTTACTTGAATTATTATAGCTTTGATAATTGGCGGTGGGGGACATTTATTTGGAGCAATTTTTTTACTCCTTCAATCTCCTCCTTCTTTTCGAGATATCTTTTTAATATGCTCCCTCTTGATGATATTCTAAAACTTAAGGGTCTCAAATTGGCTTTCCAATGTTCTTTATGTAAAACAGAGGAGGAATGTGCTATGCATTTTTTTTTTCAATGTTCTTATGCTAAAGAGGTTTGGTATGCTCTTGGGCAATACTTTCATATCAACTGGTGTGACTGTATTGAGATTGTCAAATTTCTCCGTATTTCGAGAATTGCTAATATTGTGGATTTGAAATTGGCTTTTTTTCCTATGTTGGTGATTTGGTTTATCTGGGTGGCCAAGAATGATCAAAAATATCAAAATTTGGGTATGGTTCCATCTACCTCCGTTTCTCAAATTCTTGCTTACTTTACCCGGGCTTGCCATATTTTTGGCTTGAGTGATGATTCAGCCAATCCTAGGGTGGGTAGGATGGCCACTCTCATTATGTGGCAACCACCTCCCATTTGATGGATAAAATTTAATTTTGATGGAAGCTGGGACTCCTCGGCGGCAGGGGCTGATGGGGTTTTTCGTGACCAGCTTAGCAACTTCCTCTGTTTCTTTACTTCTCTGATTGTGGCTTCCTCTACTTTGGAAGCTAAGTACTTGGCTTTTCTTTTCTCTCTTCAGGTAGCCATTTCTTGTAACTTTTCTCATTTGTTGCTCGAGACAGATTCTCTTACTATTTACAAGAATTTTGGTTTAACAAATATGTCTAAGTGGAATGTTTTGGGGATTTGGAATAGAATCAAAACAGTTATTGAAAAATCTAATTTTTCTATTATTTTGAGTAATATTTTTTGGGAAGGAAATTCTCCCACAGATTGGTTAGTCAAGCGGGGTAAAGTTCTTCTTAACCTTATTGTTGATGTTTTTCCATCGCACCATTTAAAGAGGCTTTTACAGGGTGACACTTTTGATTTACCTTTCATCTGGAGATAATATTTTTATTTCGATACAAACATTTTGCTGGCCTTCGGGGTTGAAGCCTTTTATTTTTATTTGATGTATTTTACAATTTTTGGTTCTATGTTTTATAGTATAATGTTGGATGGTCTTCCCAAACTTGCTCTAGCTGGTAGGATTTTTGGGGTGGTACATTTGTTGTCTTTGCTTTTGTTGGAACTTTATGGCTTACAAGAAACTTTTGTTTGATTGTGTTTCCTCTCCTATGAAGGACCTTTACACGTTACACATGAATAATCTTTTACTGGAAAACCTTTTATGCTTTCTCGGTTTAGAGCCCACCCTTCTGGAAGCTTGTGGTTTTCAAATTGTTTTTAGCAGGTTTCGACTGGAGGATTTTAGCCTCCATTATTTCTGGGGTTCAACAATGTTTTTCTTGGAGCCTTTTGGTTTATTTCTTAATGATGGGATTTTTTTATTGAGCCTTCAATCCCACCGGGATAGGATTTGTTGGAGCTGCTCTGATGTCTTCTTTCCTCTTATCAAGGATTATCTACTTGCTTTACTATAGATCTTCCTCTGCTTCTATTAGGATATCTTTTTTGGGTCACTTGTATTTTAGGTTTGAAGTACCTTTTTGTTTCTTGCTTACTTTTTTTTTGTGGCGTTGCCTGTGGATTTTGGAGTCCCTAGGTTTTTGATCTATTTTATTTTGATTTTAGATGAGGATTCACTAGCCCGCCCATATTTTGTAACCTTTTTCAGTATTAACGCGTAAAGAGCCACCAGTTGCTCTTTTTATTAATGAAGTAGAGAGTCTTAGGGGCAAATGGTAATTTTGGATTTTAATGCCTTAAATAAGTTTTATGATTGATTAAGGGTAAATGGGTAATTTTGATAATGACGAGCTCTTTTGGATGATTGAAACACAAGGGATTAAATGGTAAAAACCAATTCATCACTTTTCCAAAATAAGGGTACAATTGAAATTTCCCTTAATTATTATAATTTGGAAGTTAATTAAATTGAAAGATCCTTCGGTGAAAAGGTTTGATTTTAAAAAAAATATAACTCCCTAAATGTTTGAGTGATATTATAATCATTGATAAAGATTAAAATACCTTCAAATTTAATATCTCTAGAAGTTCAAAATTTACCCACTTGTAAGTCTTAATGGCTCAGTAGTGAACTAAGCTAATTCTGAATTTTTTTTAATGAGGTTTAGGAAACAAAACATAACTAATCATAAACATATTTGAAAACACTATAAGCCCCACTTCAACTATGGGTAAGAAAATCCTTAATAGCCTGAGTTTGCCTCTTTAAGGCACCCACTCATATAGCTTTTAATAGAAACATCAACATTTTGTTTGAGTACTGATGCAGATGGATTTAGTGTGTTAGTTTACAAAATTTTTTTTAATATTACAAAATACAAAAAGTTGATACAATAGTAAATATTTAAATTAATCTCAACAAAATAACTTCAATTAAAATAGTTTTATCTTTTATTAATCTTTAAACTGCCAAATCCTCATTAAAAATAATGCAAGTATATGTATCGCTCAAGTAATGTAAACATGTTCTTAAGATTAAAATGTTAAGTACTATTTTAAAAATACGAAAGGTAAAGT
The DNA here is from genome assembly GCA_002079205.1 of Phalaenopsis hybrid cultivar. Taxonomy (NCBI): domain Eukaryota; kingdom Viridiplantae; phylum Streptophyta; class Magnoliopsida; order Asparagales; family Orchidaceae; genus Phalaenopsis; species Phalaenopsis hybrid cultivar. The sequence goes on along the minus strand of JXCR01144289.1, from coordinate 51,673 downwards.
GCGAAGTTTGAATATTAAGTAACAAGTGAATGCTAATTAAAATACAATTGAAAGACAAAGTTAAATAAAATAAATGATAAAATTTCAAAAGTAAATTTATGAAAATTAAAACTAAGATGTTTTTATGGAAAGTTCAAATTTAAGAAAGCATCCTTCCCCTTTATAATGAGTATATGGTTTGTGAAGAAATTGAAATCATTTAAAAATATATATTTAAACTATTTTGTGCCAAATAGTCCTATTATTTACCCTCTTTTGAGTGCATAAAGAACATTGACTAATCCAGAGTTTAGTCCGTAATTATGTGGTTAGGCTGGGAGGATACCAACTGCCACTCCAGAGCTCCAACTACTCCCTCCCATGAGGGCTAACAATCTCGCATCAGTTTCCAATCAACTGGACCAAATTCGAGATTTTAATCTGTCACCTTAAAATCTCCAATTTTGCATAAAAAAAGTATATTTACCTATTTATTTGCACCCAATTCCATGGATGAAATACTCTCCAATGAAATCAGATGTGACCCCATATTGCAGAAATCATAGCCCTTTCAGAACATATTTTTCTCAACACATTTTAACATTTCAATTGGCTATATCAAAAAGCAAACTAAGATCATGATTCAAATCATCACAAATTATTGACATTTAAAAACATATAAAATAAAAGCTATTCTTCACAAGACCATTTCTCAAAAAAGGGAGAAGGATGAAGAAGACTACTTAGAATTCAGTAGAAAGATACGACAAACATAGATTTCGTATATAAAAATAAGTTTATAAAAAAAGAAATAAAGACACAACTTATCTCACAATCCCTCCTAAGAAAACACCTAGAAGTTCTCTCCACCTTTATCTCTTTACAAGCACTCACTATTCTCTCTTAGAAGTGTAATGAAGAAGAAATCTCTCACATTCCCTCTCCTCTTACAACCCTTGAATTTCTCTCTCCCTCTCTCTCTCTCTCTCTCTCTTGCCTTCTTCAAAAATCCCTCACGTGCCTCCTCCTTCATGCCCCAGACTTCCCTCTCTTTTATTAGAGGCTGCCTCCTCCAAAAATAATTCAAAATTCTATCCAAAAATTCTGTCCAAAAGTCAACTCTTTTGAATTCAAATGAAATGTCCATTGATCCAAGAGACATATCCCTTCATAAAAGAACCTTCCAAAGTGTCTAGATGCATTGAATTACTCCAAGATGTGTTTAGAGCAAGTGTCTCTTTGAAAATTTTAGCAAAATTCACCTCAAACTGCCTTAATTTGCAAAAAGTCATCCATGGCGCATTTGGCGCCAAATCTAGCGCATCATGCACCAACTTTCTGTCACATGTCACATCTGGCGCCAATCTAACACATCATGCTCTAGTTTGCTGAAAACCATGCTAATCTGAGTTTTGGCACATCTGACGCCAATCCAACACATTTGGTGCCACTTTGGCGCATCTGGTGCATATTGCGCCAGAATTCCAAACTTCGTTGTTTTGGCTCCAAATTTCGTCATTTTTGTAACTTTTGCTCCAAATGCCTGAAATTGATATAATTGAAAAAAAACATGAAAATGCCCTTCTTTAAAGTGCAATGTCACCAAAAATAAGTAAAAGATATATACTTAAAACAACATATTATTTTAGTGTATCAAAATCTCCAAAATTAAATGTTACTTGTCCTCAAGTGACACTTTTACTACATAAAAGCATATGACTTATGATAGAGACTAACTTATAACTTGTATACTTTAGTTTAATAAATAAAATAGTAAAACTTTAAAAAAAAGCTTTAGTAACTTAGATTCAAGATTTAAATCTAAGAGTACTTAGTAGTCAATTCTAAGATTTCTGAATCCTTACTTATTTCAAGAAGAATTGCAATTTGTCATAACAAGGATATTTAGAATATTCATATGAAAAATAACTTCAAGTAAACTTTACTAATAATGCTACTAATAATCCAATATAAGTTTAGAAAATGAAATAAAGCTTTTTCCTTAAGTTGATTCAAGTGAAGCCAATTTTTTTTAGGTATCTCGTTAAGCTTCTCCTCAATTATTTTTCTTTTCTTTTCTTTTTCTTTTCTTTTGTTTTTATTTTCTTTTAGAATTTGTTTCCTCACTTTTGGTTGAGGTTTAATTTTTCCTCTTTAGTAGCCTAAGGTCTAGCCATAGGACTTTCATGTTGACTATTCTTAGAAAACTAGACAAGGAACCATCACCATTAGAAATTTTACACTCTTCTCTATTCAACTTAGAGTTCCACATATTAATCCTAATTTCTAGCACTTAGTAGGTGAGGTCATTATGGGGGAAACTCAAGATGAGTCACCCTTAGGACTGCTGAACCTTAAGGTTGACCCTAGGTGTTGGTCTAAGGCTAAGGCACTCACTTGTAATCATTTACACTCACGATCACTCACTACCCTAAACCCAAAACTTCCAGGCTCTGGTCCCTTGATACTTTTGGGAGACTCATGTAGGTGGTCCCCTAAACCCATTAGCTCTTGGCTAGGGTTTAGCTAAGACCACTACATAGAGGACCCAAAATGGGGTTTCTATTGGTCCATGGCTTATTAATGGTGGTTGTTACTATAACTCTACCAAGATACCCAACCTAGCCTTTTGCCCCTAAACTCCCCTAAATTACCTAGATACCTTTGGGACCCCAAATTTGGCCAAAAATCCACCCAACTTGGTTCAAAAATCATTTCAAGCAACTTGAAAACACCCAAAATACCAAAAATCACCAAAATTGGCCAAATTACCAAAATACCCCTCCTTAGCCCAAAATTCCAAAAATTCCAAAAGAATCCCAAAAATTTCCAAAATCTCCCAAATATTCCCAATTTCATTTTTCTCAACTATCACATGACCAAATTTGGCCAATTTGACCATATTTGATCAAAACCCCCAAATTGTCCTTTAAAGGCCCATATTTTCCCCAAATTACCTTAAATGTCTATCCAATTGGTCTCAATTTACCCCAATTTCAATTCTAAACTCAAATTCACCCTTGATATGACCAATCTAAACTAAAACCAAAACCAAAATTAAAATCAACCAAGAAAAAATTCACCCCCACAATATTCAAAGTATAAAACAACTCAGAAGTTAATCATAAACATCATACAAAACAACAACTTCAACTAAATTAAGACGTCTCTATCGGATGATCAGGAATTCCTCGGAGGATGTAACCTACAGTTGCTAATGAGGCTTCAAAATGTCTCCATTGGAAGATCGGGAACCCCTAGGAGGAGGTAACCTACGGTTGCTAACGAGGCTTCTATCTCTATAGGATGATCGGGAATTCCTCGGAGGAGGTAACCTATGATTGCTAACGAGGCTTCCCTCTCTATTGGAAGATCGGGAACCCTCGGAGGAGGTAACCTACGGTTGCTAACGAGGTTTTCCGCTAAATTAAAATGTCCTTATTGGAAGATCGGGAACCCCTCGGAGGAGGTAACCTACGGTTGCTAACGAGGCTTCCCAAGGTCTAAATGAAATTATGGAACTCATTAAGTTGAGTTTAGTAAATTCATTTGGACTAAGTGAATATAATAGAAAATAGTGGTATTGGAACGAGGGAACCGTAGGATCTTAGCCGGTGTCACTCTAATCGACTTTAATATGCCCCCATAAAATTTAAAGAACTTCAACAATTGGGTCACCTGATTTGACATAATAACTTGACACATTAGAAATCTCAAACTCGCCACAACCATAGTGCCACCTGATTTGACATCATAACTTGACACACTAGAAAACTCAAACTCGTCACAAAACTATAGGGCCACCTGATTTGACATTATAAATTGACACACTAGAAAACTCAAACTCGTCGCGGACCATAGGGCCACCTGATTTGACATTATAACTTGACACACTAGATAACTCAAACTCGTCACGGCAACCATAGGGCTACCTGATTTGATATTATAACTTGACACACTAGATAACTCAAACTCGTCGCGGACTTCAACCATAGGGCCACCTGATTTGATATTATAACTTGACACAATAGATAACCCAGACTTATTGTGGCAAGCTGGAGCTAGCATGGTGGGCAGCATGGCCATCTTCAACAGCAAAACCTGTCTTCCCCAGCTAAGCCAATCTTCCTTCCTTAGATATAAACAACAAAGCCATATGAATTCAAGGTTTCTTGCTTAAGCAACATAAATCCTTACTTTATCTTTAGGCCTTCGTATAACCCTGCTAAACAATATAAGCCCTAACTCGTCTTAGGATTCTGAGGTTGTCGTTCATCACGACCTAAATCCTCACATCTTCTAGGCTATTTGTGTTATCGTTTCACACGAATGTAAGTCCTAAATAATAAAATTGATAGGATGAAACACCTAAATATTTCTCCTCAAAACTGAAGCCAAACATTAGGATAGCTTGGGAATTCACGACCTAAATCCTCACATCTTCCAGGCTATTTGTGTGATCATTTCACACTAATGTAAGCCCTAACTAATAAAATTGACATGATGAAACACCTAAATATTTCTCCTCAAAACTGAAGCCAAACATTAGGATAGCTTGGGAAGTTATACATCTTCCAGGCTATTTGTGTGATCATTTCACACGAATGTAAGCCCTAAATAATAAAATTTGCAGGAAGAAACACCTAAATACTTCTCCTCAAAGTTGAAGCCAAACATTAGGATAGCTTGGGAAGTCACTGAAACACTTAAATTTTTCTCCTCAAAACTGAAGCCAAACATTAGGATAGCTTGGGAAGTCACCAGAACACCTAAATATTTCTCCTCAAAACTGAAGCCAAACATTAGGATAACTTGGGAAGTCACCGACACCTAAATATTTCTCCTCAAAATTGAAGCCAAACATTAGGATAGCTTGGGAAGTCACCGACACCTAAATATTTCTCCTCAAAACTAAAGCCAAACATTAGGATAGCTTGGGAAGTCACCGAGGCTCTCCTCTAGATCCAAGACATCCCCTAGTTCTTCCTCATTTGGACTCTACAACAAAATGTTCCAAAGTTGAACCAATCCCCTTTCACACCTCTACGTCCGATCTCATTGAAAAGTCTTACCCTTTAAAATTCCTTGAAGATAATACTTCCTGATTTTTATCGAGAGTCTTCTTAGGTGGCTTCTCATTTAAGATGTAATTTAGTATAGGGGCTTGCCTTTATAGGAAGCATGTTTGAACCTAGTTTAATATAAACCATATTTGATACTTTATATTAAATAGGGGAACTTTTTGACAAATATAAAGGTTTCACAGACCAAACGGACGTCATTTATTTCTTAGTTTATTTGATCGAGCCTCATCCTCAAGACTTGTGTTTATCCTTCGGGATAGAAACATGATTTGAGGTACAACACTCTTTCATTTAAACTATGAAAAATATGGGGTCAGTTTGATTTCATATTTTTTTAAAATTAAATATATCTGTAAATTAAAACGTCCTTCCGAAGAGGGCGACGAGATTTTGATTTTGGTGACCGACAGCTTCTTACAGGCAACTCTCCAACCAAAAAGAGCGCCCTAGAGAATATTTTAAGTCATTTCTTCTCTTTTACTTATTAAAGTGAGGATTACTATATCTAGATAGCCTTTAATAGTTTTGAACTTTACTATCCTCTTCTCCAAGTCAAAACTCCTTACCTTTCTTCACTTTATAAATTCATTTAAGTTTATGATTTTCATAAAGTCTCATTCTTTTCTTCTTACATGAAATTCTAAAATTCTAAATACTTCAAAAATACAATTTTCTTTATTTTAAATAGAAAAAATTAGTCTTATCTTATCATACCAAATATCTTTAACATTAAAATTGACCTTCATTATGAAAAGCTTTTACCTAAATTTACCATAATATTCATAAACTTAAGTATCGTTATTTAAAGTTTAATCTTAATATCCTAGTCCATGTTAAATTAATTTCAAAAATATTGTTACTTAAGGAAAAATAAAATTTAGTTTACTTCTTTTTTCAAAGAAAAAAAGTTTTCTTTCTCCCAAACTTAAGTTTTTAAGTATTTTAAAAAAAAATTGTAGTACAAAATTCATTTGATGAAGAAAACAGTAAATGCATGATATAAAAACTAACCTGTAGAGGATTTCTGAATATGAAACTGTGTTATGGTATACTGTAGGCTCTAACTTTAAAAATACATACAGGCTTTAAAGCATTAAATCAGTCTTGATATTTTCTAAAGAATTTGCTGAGATTTAAAAACAAAAAAAAACTGAAAAATACTAAAAATGTAGAAAAAGTAAAAATCTACTGTTACTATTACAATTTTAAATCCACAACAAAAAAAAAAATTTTACTACTACAGTTTCAAATGCCAACCAAATAAAAACTAAACAACATATAAAAACAAACAACTAAACAAAACAAATAAATTAACTCCAGAAAGTATCAATCTTCACGCCTTCCTCATCATCATCTTCTTCTTCTTCATAATGAATAGGAGCGTATGGAGTAAAGTTGGGGCATGTAGGAATATTTACATTATATTTACCCCTAAGTTACCCACCATAGCATCCTCAAAAGCTATATCATGATGAACTTTCCTTTGTTGATACTCATCATTACAAGCATTTGTTGCTCCAATCTCTCTAATCTGATTTTGAATATTTACTATATCTAATTGTTAAATCATGAGTTGGTCCATAACTTTTCCTAATGATGCAGAACGAGAAGTAGATGCCTCTGCAACTGATGTAGAGGGTCTATCACTTCTTCCACCCCTTAGATTCAAAAAAATGATTCAAATCTCTAAATCATATGCTTCCTAAAAAAATTATGTGGATGTAATCTTTCTTCATTTCTATGAGACTCTACTCTTGATTGCTCACAAAGGGTGAAAAATAGGGCAGGGTAACCCAAAAACTAGTAGAACTCTTAGCTATGACAAAATATAAGAGTACCAACATCTATTGCTTTCATGTTCTGAATACAATAGTTCAATATAGCTTTATCCTTCATTACGTTGGACAAATGATTTTTTGTTAGTAGTCTAGCATAAATGAAGTGGTGCATACCATTGATTGACTAGTCAACATGGAAGCGGAGAAGTTAACTATCTTATTATTTTTAATCATCCATTCTCATCTTCCATCAAGTAGGAAGGCAATCATTTCATCCAGTGATGAGTTAGTCATCACGAATGTAGCATATTCATCAAAAAATACATTTCTCAGTCCATCAAAGCATTGATCCTTTCTGCACTAAATTCGACTTGCTTACCTCTCACGAGAATGTGATCATTATCAGTAAATCTCAAGTTGGCATAAAACTCCCGAATCATTGGCATAATCGCTACTGTAGTGAAGTAGCAAAATCATTCCCAATTTCTGGCAAGAATCGACCTCTCGATCTTGCCACCCAGGTTAGTAAATGCCCATTACAAGATCAATCTTATCGACACTATTTGAGTGTTATAACTATGTTGGGCCTTCAAATTAATAAATCCTCATGCATCAAAATCATTTTTCCTTCCTCTCTTCACTTGTGGAGCCATTTGAAATTCTACCAAAATCCAAATAAAATCCAAATAAATTAAAAAATAAAAAATCTAACTCCTCAAATAAGATTATTTGGAAGGAAACTTTTCACCATGAGTTTTCTTCAAGATTTTTCATCAAAAATCCCAACTTTCAAATTTTCCAAAATGTAGGAAAAATCCAATGTGAAAATAAAAAATTTCTATGTTAAAGTGAAGCTCTTACTAAGAGAAGTTGAAATCTATGATTTTTAGTCTCCAAAATCTTCTCTATCGCTGTCAATGTGAAGCCCTATGTCAAGGTTTAGAAGTAGGAGACGACCCAAGCAATAAAAATGGAGATTTACTGTGTGATTTTATTATTTTTTAGTCAATCTATCAATTTTTGAGAATTTGGCGCATCATGCGCCATCTCTCTGTGAATCGGGACATCTTGCGCCAACACCTTAAATATTCTAGATTTCATTTTCTGTGAAAATCTACTCTGTACAGCTTAACGTCTACCTCTAATTAACTTAAATGAACCCTTATAAGCATGATTAAACATTATTCTAACAACCATCTTTCAAAAACAATAATGAATTCATTTTTGTACATAAAATTCATGTTATTACAAACTAATATTTATCAAGCCAACAAACATCTATTTCAGTGTTTAAAGCAAGCCAAAACATCCTAACACTGAATTCTAAACATAAAAATTCCAAACACAAACATCAATATAGTTCAACAATAAAAGTAAATGCAATCCAAAGCAACGAACAACCAAAACAAGTAGTACTAAATACAATGTTCCATGCATAGATTAAGTTCAAACATTATCTTCACTCTCATTCTCCTAGATGTCTCCCATAGAATTGTAGTGCAAATGCAAGCTATAGAAGGATCGATAAGGAAACTCATCTATCAAACCTCCCCAATCCAAGCAAGTTTCTTGAACATACATACCAAAACATCTTCAATACGACCACTATGATCAAAATGTTCTTTAAGTCTCCAATCCAAAGTGATCCATCATTTCAGAAATATTCCCAATTGCATGTATAAGATTATGCACCTCTTTTTCTATCTTATTGATCCTTTTCAAAAGTGCATTAAAACTTAAGTAAGGCTAAATAAGTGATGAATTTTGGGATTCCTGATGCATCAGTACATTCAAATCATTTTTATCTCTCATTTCAATGCAATTGCAATAGACTTCTGGATCCATCGGCTTCCAAGGAAGAAGCACTTTTTCCCAACTCTCATAAGGTACTTGTGATTGATTGCATAATAGGAAAATAATAAATGGATATCCAACTATGGTTGCAGACCCATTCACAATCAAACCCAAAATTGATTTCATAATGATTGATCCAATATCAATAAATTTTCCATTTTTAGTACAGTAACTTAAAAAAATACTCTTCTTAGTTACCTTACTGATTTTCATAGTAGGTAGTAGTTTCGATACAATAAAGAAGTTTCATGCCTTGGAAGTGAAATTTAACAACGATGATGAAAAACTTACATTTCTATCATCTATGGCCTTCCAATTCGCATCTTCATTTGTAAGGTGCCAATTGAGTTCATTCATATTATCTCTCGTAGGGGTTAATGACAGATAGACACATTTTCAATCATAAAAATCTCATTTATTCTTGAAAGAGTGAATTGCACAAACCTACCTCTTACATAGACAATTCCTTGGTTGATTCCACGCAGAGTTGCATAAAGCTCTTTCACCACAGTATCAAATATGGAGGCAATAGTGTAACAAAGCACTTTCCAACATCTCTACGCATCTCTTCAACTCGAGTATTCAGTGTATTGAATCCGTGATTCACAAACCCCCTTTCTTTGATTTTCCTCTTCTTCACTAAAATACGATCATGTAACATCTACGCATCAAAACTGATGAACTATCTCCAGTTGAAAATCCCAAATCTACCAAAATTTTTAGAGTGGGATACCATTGGAATTGAAATATGGTGACTCCTCCCTAGTTCCCCCCCCCTAAAATGAAATTTGGAATAATTTTTTGAAAGTTATAAGGAGAAGAACCTGCCAAAAAGCTCCAAAAACCACCTTTTGAAACGTTTTAAGTCATTTTTGTCACCACGTCGCATCATGCGCCAGCTGTCTGAAATTCAGTGCATCTTGCGCGAGTTCCAAAAATTCACTTTTTTTTATTTTGATAAAAAATTCTCAATTCTTCCATAAGGTACTTAAAGTTGTTTTCAAATTATTTTCTTAAATACATGGACTTTATGAAAAAAAAATATAAATATTTTCAAACAAAAACTCAAAAAGCAAAATAAACAACGATAAGTATGGGTTGCCTCCCACAAAGCGCTTGTTTTAATATTGCCAGTCCAACATTTCTAGTCTTTATTCTAGGTGAATAGTATAGTTTCTTTAAAAACTCATTTTTGACCATCTAAATATGATTTGAATCTGTGCCAATTTACTTTAAATATCCTTCTAGTCTTAGGATTTTTAATATTAACAGCTCCATAAGGATAGACTTCTACAACTATGAATGACCCTTTCCACCTAGACTTCAGTTTTCTAGGAAATAATTTCAATCTTTTATTGTATAATAAAACTTCTTGTCCAGGTTCAAATTCCTTTTATTATCTTTCGATCATGTCATTCTTTTATTCTTTTATTATACATCATAGCATTATCGTAAGATTCTTTCTTAATTTCTTCAAGCTCATTCAATTGCAATAATCTTCTCTCATCAACATCTTTTAAATTGAAATTGAATTCCTTAATAGCCCAAAAAGCTTTATGCTCCAATTCTACTGGCAAGTGACAAGTCTTCTTAAAAATTAATCTATGAGGAGTCATACCTATAGGTGTCTTATAAGCTGTCATGTATGCCCATAATGCAGTATCTAATCTAACAGACAAATTCATTTTACTAGGATTTATACTTTCTTTTCCAAACTTATTAAAATTTCACGATTAGATACTTCTGCAAAACCACTTGTCTAGGGATGTTAAGCAGTTGTAATTTTATGCATTATATTATATTTTTCTATAAATCTTGCAATTTTTGTATTTCTAAAATGAGATACTCCATCAGTAATGATTACTTTAGGCATTCTATATCTTGTAAAAATATTTTTAATTGAAAATTTTGAAATACTCAGAGCATCACATCGAGGTAAAGCAATTGCTTCAATCCATTTTGAAACATAATCCACTGCAATCAATATATATATATATATATATATATATATATTTTCGAACAAAGGTATAAATGTTCCCATAAAATCCAATCCTCATGAATCAAAAATTTCAATTTTTAAATTAAAATTTAGAAGCATTTCATCTCTTTTTAAAATATTACATACTCTCTAAAATTGATCACAACTTTTTATATAAATATTAACATCTCTAAATAGAGTTGGACAATAAAATCTAGGTTGTAAAATTTTATGAACAGTTTGATCATTTCTAAAATGTCCTTCAAGTTCAGAATCATGACATTTTTGAATAATTTCCTGAATTTCTTTGTAAGGCACAAATCGTCTCATTACTAAATCTTTGAATTTTTTATATAAATAATGGTCATCCCAAAAATAAGACTTTGCAACATGAATGAATTTTTTTCCTATTGTTTTGTTAATCCATAAGGTAAAATACCACTAATAATATAATTTACAATATCAACAAACCAAGGTATTTCTCATCCTTTCACAGTATAAATTTGCTCATTAGGAAATGTTTTGTTAATTTATTTTTCCATGTGAAGTGCGTCTTCTTATTCTAGACTAGATAAATGATAAAAAATTTGATTATTAATCCATTTTCTATCAACTATTACATAATCAAACTCTTGCATGAAAAGGGACCATTTAATTAAGCTTGGTTTTGCATCCTTCTTTTCCATCAAATATTTAATAGTCGAATGGTCAGCATGCATAACATATTTAGCTCCAATTAGATATGACCTAAACTTATGAAAAGCATACACAATGGCTAATAACTCTTATTGAGTGTAATCTAAGCATCATTAAGAGTCTTACTAGCAAAGTATATAACTTTAAAAATTTTATCATATCTTTGCCCTAATACAGATCCTATAGCATAATCACGAGCATGACACATTAATTTTAAAAGGTTTCTCCCAATCAGTTCAAATAATTATAGGAGCAGTGATCAATTTTTCTTTTAATGTTTCAAAGACTTTAAGGCAATCTTTGTTGAAATTAAATTTTATAACTTTTTCTAGAAGTTTGCATAGAGGTTTAGTAATTTTTTAAAAATCTTTAATACACCATCTGTAAAATCTAGCCCATCCTAAAAAGCTCCTAACTTCTCTTACGTTAGTAGAAGGTAAGTTTTAAATAACCTGAATTTTTGCAGGATCTACTTCCATTCCATTTTCTGAAATTTTATGCTCAAGCACAATTCCTCATACAACCATAAATTAACATTTCTCCCAGTTAAATACGAGATTAGTCTTTTCAAAAATTCAAGAACTTTGTCTAAATGATTTAGACATATTTCCAAAGAAGTTCCAAACACAGAAAAATCAACCATAAAGACTTCAATCCCTTTTTAATTTAAATCAATGAAAATTGACATCATACATCTTTGAAATGTTGTAGGCGCATTACATATTCTAATGAGCCTTCACCGAAATGCAAAAGTTCCATAAGGAATAGTAAATATTTTTTTCTCGTGATCCTTTGGAGCTATATGTATTTGATGATAACCAGAATATCCATCTAGAAAAAAAATATCTGTGCCCAGCCAGCCTATCCAACATCTGGTCCAAATAGGGTAAAAGAAAATGATCCTTCATGGTGGCAGAATTTAATTTTCTATAGTCTATGAAGATTCACCATCTAGTGACTTGTCTTATGGTATTAATTCATTATTATCATTTGACATCACTGTCACTCCTCCTTTCTTTGGAACACAATGAATTGGACTTACCCAAGAACTGTCTGAAATAAGATATCTTATTCCAGCATCAAACCATTTTAAAATTTCTTTCTTAACAACTTCTTTCATCATTATATATAATCTCCTTTGAGGATCAACTCTTGGTTCATGTTCATCTTCCCATAAAGTTCAATGCATACAAATTGAAGGAATGATTCCTTTAATACTAGCTAATGTCCATCCGATGGACTTTTTATATCTTCCCAAAGTTTCGAACAACTATTGTTCTTCCTCATCAGTTATTTCAGAGGATATTTTAACCGGTAATGTAGATAAATCTCCTAAGAATGTATACTTCAAATGTGTAGGAAGTGTTTTCAGTTCTTGTTCAGGAGGTTTCTTAATAGATGAAATCAAATTCTCATTACTTTATATAGGTTCTAGCATTTAATATGTTTCCTGAACATAATCCAAATCTTCTTTACTCACTTCCATATATTTATCTTGAAATTTATCCTCATTTTGATATTACATATATTCCATTTCAAATTCTCTGTCAAATGTCTTTTTGAAATATTCATGGCTTAAAAATTCATCAATATCCATTCTGAAGCATTTATTCTCTTAATCTTTTGTAGGGTATCTCATTGATTTTGGAATATTAAATGTAACCTCTTGATCACTAACTCTCATAGTTAGTTCTCCTTTCTGCACATCTATCAAAGCTCTTCTAATGGCCATGATTGGTCTTCCTAAAATGATAGGAATTTCTTTAGCTTCCGCCATATCTATACAATAAAGTCCACAGGAAAGATAAATTTATCAACTTTTACCAAAACATCTTCTATAACTCATTTAGGATAGGTAATCAAATGATCATCTAACTGAAGAGTTGCAGTCGTAGGCGAAATATCTCTTAAGCCCAACCTTCTAAAAATTGATAACTGCATAAGATTAATATTGGCTCCTAAGTCACATTAATTCTTCTAAAAAATCTTTCACCAATAGCACAAGGAATTGTAAAACTTCTAGGATCTTTGAGTTTTTTAGGAACCTTTTTCTAAATTATAGCACTACACTCTTCACTGAGTGCAACAGTCTCGTTATCTAAATACTTCCTTTTCTTATTAAGTACATCCTTCATGAACTTTACATGGCTTGCCATTTGTTCCAAAGCTTCAAAAAATGGAATGTTTATCATTAATTTCCTCAATATTTCTAAAAAATTTGAAAATTTGTTATCTCTATTTTTCTTCTTCAATCTTTAAGGAAATGGAGGTGGTGGTCTTTCTACAGTACTTTTCATTGTGTTAATAGGACATTCAAACTCAGAATGAAAATCTTCACCAGAAGTTTAATTTTCCTCCTCATTCAACTTCGACTTCCACTTCTTTTTAAATTCTATTTTTCAATTCTTTTCCACTTCTCAGTTGAATAGCCTTAATTTGCTCTTTGTTCTGATCTTTAGGATTTACTTCAACATTACTAGGTAATGGTCCTTGAGATCTATTGCTAAGTGCCATAGAAATACATCTTAGTTGATTTTCACTATTTCTAATTGCAGCACTTTAACTTTGTAATTGACTCCCCATTTACAATATTAATTCTTTCATTGACAACTTTTTCTCCTTACTCTGTAAATTATTAAATTTTGGAGGGTAATAAGGTTTATAAGTTGGATTTCCTTAATTTTTTGAGTTTTCCAATAGGTTCGCAGTGTTGTTTCCCCATTGCTGATTTGCAGCATTAAAATTATTTTTACTTAAAAAAAATTTGGATGATTCTTCCAACCGGGGTTATAATAATTAGCATAAGGGTTATTAGAATGATTATTTATTGCATCTAAGGTCTCATAAGAAGATTGAGATTCTATCATTTGTCCTAATGTATTTTCCTCAAGCATAGGTGATGTCTGAGAATAATTCATTCTATATTGATCTATCTTCTTTGATATAGAAGCTATTTGTGCAGCTAACATATATATTGCATCAAAATCATGTATATTGGCTACTCCTTTAGATTTACTCTATCAGAGGGCCATTGAAAATTATTAGTAGCCATCTCTTCAATTAAATAATATGCTTCATCGAATGGTTTTGACATTAATGATCCACCTGAACAATGTCAATTATCGATCTAAGAGATCCAATCAATCCATTATAAAAGTTTGAATTATTAACCAATCTAGCAAATCATGGTGTGGACACTTTCTAAGGAGATCTTTCTTTCCCAGGCTTCATAAATTGATTCCCCTTTAAACTGACAAGAAGATGTAATATCATTTCTAAGCTTAGTAGTTTTTGAAGGTGGGAAATATTTAGATAAAATTTTTTGTGATAGATCTCCCCAAGTTCTGATAGATTCATATGCTAACAAGTTTAACCACATCTTAGTTTTATCCCTTAGTGAAAAAGAAAAAATTCAACTCTGACAACATCTTTTCACACTCCATCTTATTTAAATGTAGTGCATAATTCTAGAAAACTAACAAGGTGTAAATTAGGATCTTTAGTTGGTGTTCCCCAAAACTGATTGTTTTGAACCATTTGGATAATAGCCGGTTTAAGTTCAAATGAATTGGCAGCTACAGCAGAGTTTTGTATACTTAAATGAATCTCATATGTTGTAGGATTAGCATAATCTCTTAAAGGTTTCTGATGATGTTCATTTTTATTTCCAGCATTACCTAAATATCAAGCCATTTTGCTAATATGGTCTATCTCTTTTTATTGTTTTCAAATCTTTCTAATTGTTCTTTCTAAATCAGAATCGTAAGGTACTAAATTTTTAGATCTTACACTATGCATAAACAGATGCAACAAGTAATTTTAAAAATAAGCAAACACACTTAAATAAGAAAATATTCAAAATAACTACAAACACCTTTTTGTTTTGTTTTTTTAAATTAAGAATACAATAAATTATAAAATAACTTACTACTACTTTAGTTAATTCCTCGGCAATGGCGCCAAAAACATGATGCTGGGGGATTTAGTTTGTTAGTTTTGCAAATATTTTTTAATATTACAAAGTACACATGGCAGCTACAACAACAAATATGCAAATTAATCCCAACAAAATAACTTCAATTCAAATAGTTTAATCTTTTCATGATCCTTAAACTGCTAAATTCCCTTTAAGAATATCGCAAGTATACATATCGCTCAAGTAAAAAAAGCTCTAATGGAGTCCTAGTCGTCGATCCCACAGGAAAGTTTGAAATGCCTGCAAATAAGTTCTTTAAATTATAATGTCAAGTACTATTTTAAAAATACAAAAATTAAAGTGTGAAGTTTGAATATTAAGTAAAATTTGAATGCTAATTAAAATGCAGTTGAAAGACAAAGTTAACTAAACTAAATGATAAACTTTAA
>JXCR01144289.1:5696-29373 GCA_002079205.1 Phalaenopsis hybrid cultivar | reverse complement strand
TATATATATATATATATATGTATTATTTTGTGTCAGATAGGAGCAATTCTACTCTTTACCCTCTTTCAAGTGCATAAAGAATGTTTACTAATCTAAAGTTTGGTCCCTAATTCCGTGGTTAGGCTGGGAGGACACTAGTGGCCACTATAAAGCTCTCAATACTCCATCCACTGAGGGCTAACAATCTCGCATCAGTTTTCAATCAACTAGACCAAATTGGGGATTTTAATCTCTCACCTTAAAATCTCCAATTCTGCATCCAACAAAGTATATTTCCGAATTTATTTGCACCCAATTCCATGGATGAAATACTCTTTCATGATAAACAAATGTGATTCTCCTCATGTTGCAGAAATGATAGCCCTTTCGGATCATATGTTTCTCAACATATTTTAACATTTCAATTGGCCAAATGGAAAAGTAACTGAAGATTGGAGTTCAAATTATCACAAAATTTTGCCATTAAAAACCATATAAAACAAAATCAATTCTTCACAAGACCAAATCTCATTGTAGGGAGAAATATAAAGAAGACTACTTAGAATTCATGAGAAGGATACAACAAAACACGAATTTCATATATAAAAAAATTTTACAAAACAAAAGAAATTAAAGACAACTTATGACACAATCCTTCTCAAGAAAACTTCTAGAAGTTCTCTCCAAGCCTTTATCTCTTTACAAGCATTCTCAATTCTCTCTTGGAAGTGAAATGAAGAAGAAATTTCTCACCTTCCCACTCCTCTTATAATCCTTGAAGAAAATCTCCAAGCCCTTAACTCTCTCTCTCTTTAACTCTCCTTCTTCAAGAATCCCTCAAATGCCTCTCTATTTAATACCTATACTTCTCTCTCTTTTATTTAAGGTTGTCTCCCTCCAAAAAGAATTCAAAACTCCCTCTAAAATTCTATCTAAAAGTCAACTCTTTTGAATTCAAAAGAAATGTCCATTGGTCCAAGAGACATATCACTTCATAAAAGAACCTTCCAAAGTGTCTAGATGCATTGAATTATTCTAAGGGGTATTTAGAATAATTTTACCTTTGAAAATTCCCTCAAAATTTTTCTCGAATCTCCTTAATCTGCAAGAAGTCATCTCTGGCGCATCTGACGTCAAATATAGCGCATCAAGCACCAACTCTCTGTAAAATGGTGCATCATGCGCCAACTCTCCATAAAATTGTGCATCTAGTGCTAATCTGGTACATCATGTGCCAGTTTGCTGAAGAACTCGATGTTCTGAGTTTTGGCGCATCTGGCGCTAATTCGACACATTTGCCGCCAATCTGGCGCATCATGCGCCAAAATTCGAAACTTTACTGTTTTGAATCCAAATTTCATCCTTTTTGCTACTTTTGCTCCAAATGCCTAAAATTGATAAACCTACAAAAAAAACATGGAAATCTCATTCCTTAAAGTACAATAGCACCAAAAATAAGCATAAAATATATACTTAAAACATCATATTATTTTGGTGTATTACAGTATCTAAATTGTGATTCCCCTTCGCCGCCTCTTTGGTTGGATGTGAGTCCCTAAGCTTACCTTCCCAATGTAGCTAAATTTAAATTTCTGAGATCATTATGGTACTCTCCTTAAATGTTAAGAGGCTTCTAATTCTCATTCAAAGGCTGGTACTAAAATTCTAGTTCCCGTCCCATGGTCAGTACCCTAATTTTGATTCCCTCTCCTATCTCTTGGGTTGGATGTGAGTCCCTAAGCTTCCATTCCCGATGTAGTCAAAGTTATATTCCTGAGATCGGTATGAGACCCACCTAAATGGTAAGAGTCTTCATTTCTCATTTCAAGTCCGGTATCAAAATTCTACTTCCCATGTCGGGGCCAGTTCCTAAATTTTTATTCCCTCCGCTACCTCTTGGGTTGGATATGAGTCTCTGAGCTTTCCTTTCCAATGTAGCAAAATTTAAATTCCCAAGATAATTAATTAATTTGTAAGAGGCTTTTGGTTCTCATTCTAGGGCTGGTAACTAAATTTCAATTCTCATCCCTGGGTCAGTACCTCAATTTTGGTTCACTTCGCTACCCCTTGGGTTGGATGTGAGTCCCTGAGCTTTCCTTCCCAATGTAGCAATATTTAAATTCCCGAGATCATTTTGAACCCCCTTAAATGATCGGAGGCTTTTGATTTTCATTCCAGAGATAGTACCTAAATTCCAGTTCCCATCCCGTGATCAATACCTAAATTCTGATTCCCTTCCGCACCTCTTAGGTTGGATGTGAGTCCCTGAGCTTTCCTTCCCAACGTATTTTGTCACCTCTTAAGATGGATGTGAGTCCCTATTCTTCCCTCCTAATGTGACATTCATGAATCTTTGAGATAGGAAAAAGACCACCTTAAATGGACTAGGGTATCTTTTTCTCATTTCTCTGCACTTTTGTTACCAGTTCGGTTGGATGCGAGTCCCTGCCTTTTCTTCCCAACATAGCACTCATTTCCTTTGATCAGTTTTTTGAGCTAGATGTGAATCCATGTGCATTCTATCTCAATCTGGTCTCTTCACATATTTCTACCTTCAGAAATTAAAGTTTTACAAAATTAAAATCAAAATTAAAATTAAGAAATCGAAATCAAATTGAATCTTCACCGCGACCGTCAGTTTCTCTGATGGTTGTCTTTGCAAATCCGTCATGTAGCCCATTATTTGGGTGTGCAAGCACTAATCATATCATAATTTTCAAAATCACCCTTAAAATTGACATTTTGGAGGTACAGCCGCCAATCCCCGACGAGAGTTTTAGAGTCTTCAAATTTGATCGAGAATTCCTATAATACTCCCCAACAGAAACCTTCTCCACATTTCCTCTATTCTGTTATTAGCATGTTGGCCCAGACAATTCTTTTGGTTTTGTTGATCACTTCGTTCAATGCTAATACATACGGTGTACTTTCCTGGCACACCATACCTATTGGGAATTCATTTGTTAACACCAGGTCTTTTTAGGTCTAGTCTCTCTTCTCTACAAGCCTAAGATCTAGCCATAGGACTTTCTTATTGACTATCCTAGAAGACCAGTGATGGAGCCCTTCTAAAACTCTTATTTTCTCATCTTGGAGTTTCATATGCTTAATGCTAACCTTTGGCACTTAGTTGGATGAAACCAAGCATAAGGAAGCTCAAGAGAAGTTCCCTGTAGGTTGGTAAGGCCTTAGGTTAAGTCTTGGGTGGTCTGGACTTGGTCAAGCTTCCACACACATGCCTAAGACCCCACACTTTCACTCACAACCTAAACCTTTAACTAAACATGCCTAGCTTTATTCCTTACTCTTTTGGAAACACTTGTGAATGGTCCCCTAAACCAATAGCCCTCGACTAGGGGTTTGCTAAGTCCAACTAATGGAAAATCCATAATGGCATCTCCCTTGGTTTCATGGCTCAAAAAAGGGTAGTTTTATGATTATCATCCTCAATTCATTTAGTCCTACCTAAATACCCAATTTAGCCTTTTGACCCCTAAATTTTATCAAAACTACAAAATTACCCTTGAAAGATAAAATTTCCAAAAATTCCTAAACTACCCAATTTTATCCAAAAAATCATCCCAAACCCTTCCAAACCATCCAAACTACCCAAAACATCCAAAATTTACAAAATTCCCAAAACGCCCCTAACTTTCCCAAAATTACAAAACAGCCCCTCATGGCCCAAATTTTTCCAAAAACCTCCAAAATCATTTCAAATATTCCTAAAACAAATCTTGACCACTCATTGGGTCTAATTTGACCAAATTGACCCATTCTGACCAAAATCACCAATTTTCCCCTAAGTGCTTAAAGTCCCCAAATCACCTTCAATTTCCACCTAATTGATATCAAATTTCTTCAATTTCCAACCTAAACTCAAATTGACCATGTACAAACCCAATTAGAACCAAATTTAAGCCTAATTGAACAAATTCAAGCCTTAATTTCAAGTGCACATCCATTAGCCTCAAATTGATCCAAAATTCAAAGTGCCCCAAATTGAGCACCATTGCCAATGGAGTTCCCCAAAGTTCAAATTCACATCACACATTAAATTTCATTATGTCTCAATCCAATTTAAATTAAATCCAAATCCATTTAATTGGCCCATGATTAAATCCAGAATTTAAAATCCTTCATGCATGCTTAAAAGCCCATTTCCTTAAGTAATTTCTAAAGCTCATGGTATTAATTTTAAAAGCCCAAATCCAAACCCACATAAAAATTTTTCCCTCTTCATCATCATTTTAATGAGACCAATCATCATAGCATCATATCATACATGTATTTGAATTTTTATCCAAATTGGGCATCATGACATTTTCCACTCAAAAATTCATAAAAATTAAAATTTTCATTTGCATGAAACTTTTCCATGGGCTCATGCACATCATAACATGACTCATGTAGCCTTCCAGGGAAATCCCAAAGTCAAAAATTTCCCAAAAAAAAAGACAAGAGGAGGTGACTCCCCCCCCCTCACTTGGACTTTAACCTTTCATGAAGCATTTAGACCTCACCAAATGCCCAAGCCAACCATTTAACTTCACCGAGACATATTTGGGGGTCTTGGGGTTAACTCTAACAAATTTTGGACCAATCCTAGCAAATGTACCAAGGATCTAAACGTAAGTTTATCCAACTTAGCCTAAAGCCTAATTCTCTGTTGGATCTTCACCATGAGCCCACTTGGGACGAAATTGACTTGTCCTCACAGCCTCCCTGACTTTCAATAGTGTGGAGGTGACCTAACCTCGGATGGCTAGCCACCACAACCACAAGAAAACACCGTGGCCAAGAAGACCCATATGACCAAAACTCAAAATTGAACCCACCTGAGCGGGATAAGCCCCATTGGCCACTAGAGCTTCTCTTCCCTCCACCTAAGTTGTTCTTGTGCCATCATGACATACTTGGATGGTAGTCATGGCCTCCTCTATAAAAAGACAACCTCTCATGTCTAGGAAGAAAGTGTACTAACAACCTTAACAAAAATCAGCCAAATGTTCTCCAGACCCTCTAACAGTCTGGAGAAGCCAATTCCCACAATTTCTTAGCCCTCATCTCCACTGTAAAACCTTAATTTCACAACTAAAATTTAGGGATTTTCATGAGCATACCATCAAGTGACACAAAACTTCAAATTTATTGTCCCATAAGCTTCACCAAAGCCAAAGAAGACTTTCCAAACCAAAGCCCCATCATTTTGAGCACTCTACCCTTGTTCAAGACCAAACCCAAATAACCCTCTATTCGAATTCATACTCATACCCAATCTCAGTTAAAATTGATGATTTGAGGAGGTTTTCCAACTCAAAACAAAGCTTAGGAACAAATCCAATTGAGGCTACACCTCTTAGGCTAAGGTATGGGTCAAAACACCCAAATTCAAGCTTAATCTAGGCTTTTTTAATGTGAACTTGCATTTCATACTTGATCAACCATATAGACAGATTTTTCATGGCTAGATGAAGGTGTAGAAACAAACCCCACTTGATTTGGTTGAGAATTAAGGGAGAAATTAGGTTTAAAAAACTAACAATTTACAAGTTAGAGCCATTGGGGATGATGATTAGGAGTCATCCGACCGCTTGCGCATCAAACAAACGGTTCATATAGCGTCAGGCGAGATGATGGAACATAAGTAAGGGCTGTGTCAGGGGCTATATGGATGGTGACATCAAATAGCAGAGTGACGCTTAAGCTTTAGCGACTTCCTAGGATGACGTGGTTGTCGCGTGTTTAAGTAGGAAATTAGGAATTTAATTGATTTATTTAACTCGCTTAGCTCATAAAATGCATAATTTTGTGAAAAAAATGCTAAAAATAAAAGAAAAATACTCTCTTGCTCGGTAACATAGGAGAAAAATGTGGAATAAAAATTAAAATTATTTAACTTATATTTTATTTTTAATTAATTAAATATTCAAAATTTCAATTAAATCATAACTTATTAAATAGTAATCCCCATGGGGTGAAATTTTGGAGGTTTAAAATTCTTGTCCTTAATTCTGTTCTTTGATTTTTCTAAAGTCATAGAACTCCTCTATGTATGGAAGCCCTAACTTTTAAACTAAACACCTCTATTTGTTTAAAAAAATTATAAAAATTAAAATATAAAACTTATTTTGGTAGGTTCAATGTGATTAGAGGACCATATGAAAAATATAAATTGGATGTAAGTAATTTAAAATATTATTTTTTATATTTAACTCATCAAAATGAAAGAAAAATCAAATTATTTAAATAAAAATACAAAATCACAAAATTGGACCCACATTGTAATTAATAATCATTTTAATCTGCCATAAAATTTTGCAACCTGTTTGAAATATATTTACCATCAAATTTGATTTTTTAAAGGGAAATGGCATTTTTGCATTGGAATAATTATAATAAATTAACTACGATTAGAAAAATTATGAAAAATGGTTTTCTGAGTTACTTATAATCTGTAAAGTAAAAAAGAAAAATTGAAAAATGATAAAAATGAGTAAAGGAAAAAAAATACCCCAAAATGTCATAATTGGTTCTCTACTCGCTTAGAAGCAATTAAAATCTTTTTTTCTAATTTTCTAAGTGAAGTTATAAATCTTTAAAGGCTTAAAAATGAACTTTCCATAATTTTGTACTAAAATAATTACAATAAAAAAAATATTAACAACAAAAATATTAAATTTATTTCTCTCGGTTCCCTGAACTCAGAGAAATTTATAAAAAATATAGAAGTTAATTTTCAACTTAAATAAAATTTTATATTTAATTAATACTCAAAATCATTAAATAATTATAATAATTAAAATAAATCTTGAAAAATTGGTCATAGTGGTCCTTTAACCTTGGTGAACCTTCAATAATTTTCCTAAGGATAGATAATTTGTTTTGGTTGACTAAATGAATTAATATTAAAAATCCCCATTTTTGAAATAAATAATTATTAAAAGTTAAATAAAAATCCAAAATTTACATTTCTTCCTCTAACGCTTTAATTGTCCCATGAGTGGAGTACAATTAAAATTTCAAATTTATTTGAGTTATGTTTAATGAGTTATGAAGTGGAGAGCCTTAGGAGCAAAATTGTTATTTTAGATTTTAATGTCTTCAATAAGTTTTAGGATTAATTAAGGTTAAATGGGTAATTTTGATCATGATGAGCTCTTTTTGATGATTGAAACACAAAGGATTAAATGGAAGATACCAATTCTTCACTTTTCCACAATAAGGGTATAATTGAAATTTCATTTAATTATTACAATTTGAAAGTTAATTAAATTGAAAGATCATAAAAAGAGGGGTTTGATTTTGAAAAATGATAAATCACTAATTTAACAACCCTACTTAATGTTTGAGTGATATTATAATCATTGATAAATATTAAAATACAATATAATTTAATATCCCTAAAAGTTCAGAATTTACCCACTTATATGTCCTGGGGCTTAGTAGGGAACTAGGCTTAATCTAAATTTTCATAATGAGGTTCAGGAAAGAAAACATAACTAATTATAAACTTATTTGAAAACACTATAAGCCCAGCTTCAACTGCGGGCATGAAATCTTTAATAGCTTGAGTTTGCCCCTTTAAGGCACTCACTCATATAACTTTTAAATGAAACATAAAAAAACTGTTTGAGTACCCCTCTCATGAGATGATTAAAACATTAGGTTAACTGAGCATGGGAAAGTTAACCAATTTAACCATAAATTTAACTTCACATGATTATTTGAACAATATAATGGGTTCAAATGAACTCAAAACGTTTCGAATAAATCTAAAGGTTGTTTGGGGTCTTACTCCGAACACCCTTATGATCTTTTGGATATTTTGAAGGAAGAATGAACGTATTATACTTTGTTCAAGAAAAGCATCCATTAAAAATTCTAGGGAGTGACTGAGTTATGACCAAAAAATTAGTAGGGGTAGCTTAAACCTTCTTTCCTGTTGTCTTTCCTGCAATTTATTTAAATTTCTGCAAAATTATATATACTGCAACACTAATCTTTCAACAGGAGTGTGAGAAGATGACAGGTACGCATTTTTATTTCTTTACTATAATTTTAATTACTTTACAACACTTTCTTACCTATATCTGTTTACTTTACTTTGCAAAACTTAAAACAAATTTGCATGCAATATTAAAACAAAACAAACTATTTCAAAATTAAAATAATATTTTCAAAAACTAAACAAGTAATATAACTTCATAATATCTCTTTTTGAATTTATGGGAGTCCCTCAGATGAGGTAACCCACGGTTGCTAATGAGATCTCCCCAATTTAAATGAGCTTAACAACTCATTTAGACTAAGTAAATTCTAAAGAAAATAGAGGTACCAAAACAAGGGAACCATGAGATCCTAACCGTTGTTGCTCTAATCAAATTTAATTCTCCTCTACATAACCATAACTTTGAAATATACATGGTAAAACCTTTTGAGCCTTAGACATTAGGATTACCACTGAGATGAGGAGCTTGGAGCTACCACTGTGCGGAGCTGGGCAGCAGAGTAAGTGGATCTACAATAGCAGGTCTTTCCATTGAATTAAATAACAAGCCATAGGACTTCGAGTCTTCAATAGCAAGTCTTTCTTTTTGCTCCAAATTTCATCCTTTTTTCCATTTTTGCTCCAAATGCCTAAAAAAGATATATATGTAATAGAAATATAAAAATACCCTTTTTTAAATTGCAATATCACCAAAAATAAGCGTAAAATAGGTACTTAAAATAGTATATTGATTTTTTGTATCAATACACCACCCATTAACATGTCTGGCTGGACTTAATTCATCATTGTTCATTAAAATCGAGCATAACCCCCCTCCCCCCCTCCAACCCTTCTTAAGAACACACTGAATAGGGCTAACCCAGGCACTATCTAATATAGGATAGATAATAATTGCATCAAGCCATTTCAATATTTTTTTTAACTTCTTCTTTTATAATTAGATCTAATTTCCTTTGAGGATCTAACTGGAGTATATAATTATCTTTCATTAGGAACCAATACATACAAATTGAGGGACTAATCTCATTTATATCTGCTAAGGTCCATCTAAAAGCCTTCTCAAAATTCCTCAGATTAATTTCTCCTCTTGTGAATGAGTCAAATCTGAGGGTATGATAACTTGAAATGTAGATAACTTCCTCAAGTAAGCATACCTTAATTGTGTGGAAGCACCTCATCTCAAGTGTAGGGGTTCCTTAACAGAAGAAATAAGAGGTTTACTAAGTTTATCATATCTAGAAGCTCAAACCTCTCCTGAAGCAAATTTTAATCAGTGGTAATCAATATGGCTGATTCATTATGAATGCCTGTAACTTCCTCATCATCCAAATCTAGATCTATTGATTTATCTTCACAACTTCCTCAGAAATGGCTACTACACAAATAATTAATTAAGTCAATCCAAAGACACGCATCATAATTACCTTTAAAAGGATACTTCATAGATTTCAAGACATTGAAAGTAACATCCCAATCATTTACCCTTATATTTAATTCACCTTATTGCACATCCATCATAGCTTGTTAAGTGCATAGGAAAGGTCTACCTAAAATGATTGGAATTTCTTTATCTTCCTCCATATCCAACATAAGAAAATTAACAGGGAAGAGAAAATTTTCCACCTTAACTATGACATCTTCTATAATCCTTTTTGGATAAGTGATCAATCGATCAGCTAGCTGAAGGGTTAGAATAGTAGGACACACATGTCCTAACCCTAACCTTCTAAAGATAGACAATGACATAAGGTTGATACTAGCTCCAGGATCATATAAGGCTTTTCCAAATAAAGTTTTCCTATTGCACAAGGGATAATAAAATTCTCGAGATCCTTAAGTTTATGAGGAAGCTTTTTCTGAATGATAACACTGCATTCTTCATTAAACACAACTGTCTAATAATTTCTAAACATCCTCTTTATATTAAGAATGTCATTCATGAAGATTACATAACTAAACATTTGCTCCAGAGCCACAGTAAAAGGAATATTCATAGTTAGATACTTAAATACTTCCAAAATTTTTTAAAATTACTTATCTAGAAGTTGTTGTTAGAGGTGGTGATTTTCTAAGTTGATCTTACTTAGATAAACTAGTTTCTCTAAGTCTTTGCCTACATTTTCCAAAGTTTTTTCATGTTCTAAAACCTCTTTTACTGTGGCTCATTTTCCTTAGAAGTTACAATTGAAAGCACATATATATCATGTACACTAGCAACCTTCCTAGCATTTACTCTTTTATATGGCCTTTGAAAATTATTAGTGGTCATTTACTCAATCAGAATAAGCCTTATTAAATGGCTTGAACATAAGTGAACCACCAGTTGCAACATTTATAGTAGGTCTCAGGGATCTTGCTAAACCATTGTAAATTGCCTGGATAATTAACCAATCGGGTCGTGCATAACGTTAGCACTTCTAAAGAAGTTCCTTAAATTGTTCCCGAGCCTCATATATTGACTCACCCTCCAATTAAAAAAAATGAAGTAATATCATTCCTAAGTTTAGCAATTTTTGAAGGTGGTAAATACTTAGCTAGGAATTTTTCTGTTAAGTCACCCCATGTCCTATCTAATCTAGGTGCTAATGAGTTTAACCACATTTTGGCTTTATCTCTTAAGAAAAAGGGAAAGCTTAAGCCTAACGACAACATTTGACAGACCATTATGACGAAATGTAGCATATAGCTCTAAGAAGCTAGCTAAGTGTTGTTAACCTCACTTTTGGTTGAGGTTTAGTTTTCTTTCTTCAGTAGCCTAGGGTCTAGCCATAAGACTTTCTTGCTGACTATTCTTAGAAAACTAGAAAGGAACCCTCACAATTAGAAATTCTAAACTCCTCTTTTCTCAACTTGAAGCTCTACATATTGATCCTAACCTCTAGCACTTGGTAGGTGGGGTCACTATGAGGGAGCTCAAGGAGAGTCCCCATAGGACTATTTGACCTTAGGGTTGACCCTGGGTGTTGGTCTAGAGCCATTTCACTCACCTGCACTCACAATCACATATATCCACTCACAACCCTAATCCCAAAATTGTTGACTTTGATCCCTTGATCTTTTGAGGGACTTATGTAAATGGTTCCCTAGACCCACTGGCCCTAAGCTAGATTTTAGCTAAGACCAGTACATAGAGGACCCAAATGGGGATTTCATTGGTCTATATCGCATATAGGGTGCTTAGTACCCCAATTCTATCAAAATATCCAATTTGGCCTTTTGCCCCTAAATCCAACCAAATTACCTAAATGCTCTCGAAACCCTAAATTTGGTAAAAATCCTCAAATTCACCCAAAATATCCAAATTTGTTAAAAATCATTTCAAACAATTTTAAAATGCCCAAATTACCCAAATCCACCCAACAATTCCAAGTTTATCAAAATACCCCCAAAAAATGACCAAAATTACAAAAATACCCTTGGCACCCCAAACTTTCCCAAAACCTCAAAAATCACTCCAAATGTTTCCAAAACCTATTTGGACCCTTCAATTGAACCTAATTTGGCCAATCTGACAATTTTGACCAAAACCCCCTAATTGCCTTTAAAGGCCCAATTTCCCTGAATTCACTTCAAATGTCCATCAATTTGAGCCCAATTCCCCTCAATTTCAATTATAAACTCAAATTAATTTTTTATTTGATCAATATAAATAAAATCCAAGCCTATATTTTCCATTCTTTGAGCTTAATTTTGATCTAAGTCAAACCCCCAATTTTGGCAATATGATCTATTCTCACCTAATTGAACCCCACAGCCTACATAAATTGCCCCAATTTGAATTCTAAACTCTTTATAGAACTCCTACACACCAAATTAAACTTTCAATTGGCTTTTTGGAAGCCTCAATTTCACTTAATTTTAACCTAAGTTCAAAATCCCCAAATTTGCCCCAAATTGGCTATCTCCAAATTCTACCAAATTGAATGCCTTAACCCCAAAATTGACACCCAATTTATGTTGAAAACTCTTTATAATAGCTCTATAGACCATTTTAAACCATCAATTTTAACTCAGCCCAACCTCAGCCCAACCTAGACCCAAGTTTAATCCAACATGCCCAATTGACCAAAATCCCAAAATTGTTCAAATTGAGCTTCCAATTGAACTCAAAATCATTTAAATCCTTCACAAAAATTCTTCATTACAATCATTTACACAATGTTGATCAATAAAATGAGCTTCAAGTCATGGCTAGCCAAGCCCAAACCCAAATTTTAGCCATTTGGACCCAAATTGGACCCGCGCACCAAATTTGACTTAGCCATGCTTAAGCCACTAACTTGATGACACCACAACCACCAACTGAACCCTCTGGATCAGAATATACCCCCCTAAATAAAATGGGATATGGACCAATGGTCCCTTGATTTAAGGGATTTCACCCCATATTTGGCTTAAACTTGAAATATCTCCTTCATCATTGCTTACCCTTAGGGGTTAACCATCATTAAGCACCCCCTGACCTTCCTAAGTCAAGAAGTGACTAAACCCTGGCCAGCCACCTTCTCAAAGGAACCCAAAGTTGCTAAAACCCAAAATTTAACATCACTGACTTGGCTCACTCCCATTGGCCATTAGAGATTTTCTTCCCTCCACCTCAACAAGCTTTAGCACCCAACTCCAAGCCCTGACCTCCACCAGAAAACCATGGCTTTAAATGGAGCTCTCCACGGCCAAAGAAAAGTGTGCTTGGAACCTTAAGGAAACTTTGTCAAAATATCACCAAAGCTTCTCCAAACCATCCCAAGTGCAATCCCCTTGTTCTCAACCATTGATAACCACCCCACAGAGTCAATTTCTTCACTGAAATTTGCCCTAAAACCAGGACAGAACTCTCCACAGTCCCACGGTGCACAAAACTTAAATTATTTGTGCACACACCATCCCCACAAAAAGAGAAGTTCATTCCCCACAAAAGCTCTCTCTGAAATAGCCTCTGACATAGCTATAGACCAACACCTGAAATCGACTTGATTGAATTCATACCTAGACAATTCAATAAGGCTTTGGACATTATCTAGAGGTTTCTTGGACCCAATCAAAGCTACCACAACCATCTGATTGAAGCCTCCCATCTCAGATAAAGGTATTGAACTCGCACCCAAAATCAATCTTGTTTCGACTTGCCATACTTATTTACTGTATTTCATACCGTATAAACCATATTGATGTACTCGTATTGAGTATATAAAGGTTTAGGCACAAACACCATGAGATTTGGTTGAGTCTAGGCAGAGATCTTAAGGTTTTAATGTGAACGACTCACGGGTTAGGTCACTTGAGGACGATAACAGAGATTCGTCCGATCGCGCGTATATCCAATGAACGGAGGAGATCAAGTCGGACAGACTCTCGGGGCATAAGGTGTGGTCCACGTGGAGGCTACGTGGTTGGCAGTATCAAATTAGGAGCGACGCATAGAGTCTTCGGAGCAGATGAGGTTGAGGTGGTCTCGTGCTGGATAAGTAGAAAAATTGGGATTTTTAAATTATTTTAAATTCCTAAACTTCAAAAATTCATATCTTTCTCTAGAAAAATCATTAAAATAAAATAAAAATACAGTCTTGCTCTCTGAATAGAGGAGAATTATGTCGATTAAAAAAATTTATTTAACAAACATATGATTTTTAATTAATTAAATACCCTCTGTGCTATTTTAATTCTCCATGACTAAATATTGCTCACCATGGCTTGAAATTTTGAGGGTTCATTCCTCATGACAGAGGTCATGTCATCTAATTTTGCCAAGGTCAGAGGGCATCTCTATGCTCATAGCCCTAATTTTCAAGCTAGAGTGGCCATTTTGGCTTATTTTAATTATATAAATCAAAATATCACTTAGAAAATTATGGGAATAATTTTGGTAGGTTTCTTGTGGTCAGGAAATCTAGGAAAAATATCACGATGCTTTGGATTACCTTGTGAATTTCTATATTTGATTAAATGCAAATATCTTTTTTTAATTTATGTAAATTAAATATAAAAAATTGACAAAATCAATCACATATTGTTCATAAAAATCATGTATATTCACTATAAAAATTTGAAAAATTATTTGAATAAGTCCAAGCACCAAAGTTGATTTTTTAGAAGATCTTGTATTTTTGTACAAAAATAATTATAATAAATTAAATACAGTTGGGAAATTTATGAAAAGTGGTTTTCTGAGTTCCTTGTGATCAGAGTCCCTTAGGAAAAAGAAAAGTTATTTTTGGTAAAATACTTAATTTTTTAGCTTCATTTTGGATTTAAAATGATTAAAAATAATTAAAAATCCTAAAAATACCAAATTATTTCAAAATGTGCCTAATTGCTCCCTGATCACTTTGGGACCTATTAAAATATGTTTCTTAATTTTCCATAAATTAAAAATAATTTTTGAAGGCTTAAAAGTGGGTTTTTCTTATATTCCCTTTAAAATAATTATAATAAATTAATTCAAAAGACTATGAAATCTTACTTAAGTGTTTCTCTGACCTTAGAAAACCTCTAATAATTTTTTCATAAATAAAAAACTTTATTTCGAAAAGCTAAATAAATTAACTTTTGAATTTCCTATTTTTCTAAATTTAAATAATTATCTAAATAAAATTAAAATTTTGAGAGGTCCACATGTTCTCCTCTAAAATTATAATTACCACATGGATATGAGACTTTAAACCCTCAAAGTCATTTGAGTTAGGTTTAGTGAGTTATGAGGTGAAGTGCCCCAAGGGCAATGTGGTAATTTTAGACTTTGGTGCCTTAATCAAAATTTAGGATTAACCAAGGTAAAATGGGTAATTTTTATCTTAATAAATATGTTTTAATGACTAAAACACAATGGGATTGAAAGGTAGAAAGCCACTCACCACCCTTTCACAACATCAACAAAATCATAATCCTCCTAACCTTCATAACTTTGAAGTCAACTAAGATTAGACGATTCTCAAGTGATGGGCTTAAGTCAGAAAGATGGAAATTAACTTATCTTAAGCCCAAAGTTGAGGATGGTTTGACCATTTGATAAGAATACATATCATTTAAATCAAAATTTTGATAATCACAAATTCACCTATCATGATTATTAAAGGCTTAGTAGTGACCTTGGCTTGACGTCTAAACTCAATTGATCGGATTTATATGATAATATGATTGGTGATTAATATCTTTAAAAACTACAAGCCTGGTCTTAATTGTGGGCACCATAATGTTAAATAACCTAGACTTGCCTTAGGGGCACCCACTCACATAACTTTTAAATGAAACATCAATTGATTAATCGAGTATCCTATCCTTGGGATAACTAAATTGCTAAGTTTCACTGAGCAATGGGGTAGTCACACTTCATCCTCAAATGATTATAGAATAATATGATAAGCTCAAAATGAACTTGAAATAATTCAAGAGAGGCTCAAAGTAGTTTAGGGTCATTCCCTCAACACTTTGAAACCCTTTGGATATTTTGAAGGGCTTATCATATTTTGTTATAAAATCATCTACTAGGATCTTCTAAGATTCAATAGAAGCATAGCATAGGGTTTGGTAGCAAAACATTCATCTAATCTTGCAATTTAAATTCCTTGCAATATTATATACATGCCTTGCAAGTACTGACCTTTCAGGAGGTGGAACAAGAAGACTCGTCAGATACACTTTTATAGTTTACAGTACTGTCTTTTCTTTTACTTTCCACACTCTATTTTTATGCTTATAATACTTGCATGTTAAGCAACGATGTCACCCTGCATGAAAATCAACACTACTAGGATAGTCGTAAAACCAAAATGAAAACTAAAATCAACCATGGTAAAATTCAACGACACAACATTCAAAATATAAAACAACTCAAACTTTAAACACAAACATCAGAAAACAACTGTTGCAAATAAATTATGATGTCTCTATCGGATGACCAGGAATCTCTCAGAGGAGATAACCTACGGTTGCTAACGAGACTTCCCACGATCTAAATGAAAGTATGAAATTCATTAAGTTTAGTTTAATAAATTCATTTGGATTAAGTGAATCTGATAGAAAATAGTGGTACCAGAATGAGGGATCCATAGGATCCTAACAGTGTCGCTATAATCAACTTTAATATGCCCCATAATATTTAAAGAACCATAACTATAGGAACATTTGATTTGAAATTATAACTTGACACATTAGAAAACTTAAACTCATCACAATGAGGAGCTTGGAGCTAGCATTGTGGGCAGCACAGCCGTCTTCAACAGCAAGAGGACCTACAACAACATACCTTTCCTTAGAATTGAACAACAAGCCATAGGATTTGGATGTTGTCTTCCTAGTGCAACTTAAACCATCACCTCATCTTTAGGCCTTTGTACGGCTCTGCTATACAATATAAGCCCTAACTCGTTTTAGGATTCCAAGGTTGTCGTTCTTCATGACCTATGCCCTCACATCTTCCAAATTATTTGTGTGATCATTTCATACAAATGTAAGCCCTAAATAAATAAAATTTGCAGGATGAAACATTCAATTAATTTCTCCTTAAAATTGAAGCCAAATAATAGGATAGCGTGGGAAGTCATCAAGGTTATCCTCTGAATCTATGAAATCCCCTAGTTCTTCCTCATTTGGACTCTACAACTAAATGTTCCCAATTTGTGTCATTCTCATTTACACCTCCTCTTCTGATTTCATTGAAAATTCTATCCTTTTAACCTCTTTGAAGATAACACTTCCTGATTTTTATTGAGAGTTTTCTTACGTGACTTTAGTTATCTAAGATGTAATCAACTATAGGGGCTTGGCCTTATAGAAAGATTTTCTGAACCTAGTTTAATATAAACCCAATTGAATTCTTCGTATTAAATAGGTGAACTTGTCGGCACATAAAAATGGTTTCGCAGACCAAACAGTTATCATATATTTTTTAGTTTATTTGATCGAGGCTCATTCTCAAGCTTGTGTTTATCTTTCGGGATAGATACAAGGTTTGAGGTATAGTGCTCTTTCATTTAAACTATAAAAAATATAGAGTCGTTTGATTTCATATTTTTCAAAATACCGCCGTCCGCCTTTTCGAAGCGAATGGCGGTATTTTGATTCGGCGGCTGACAGCTTCCAACGGGCAACTCCTCGAACCAAAAATAGTGTCTACAACTCTTGACGACTCAGCTAAGGAATACCTTCTCTCTCCATTTAAATTGGGAAATTTTATCTTCATATATCAGTAATGTGTCCATGTTCTTCTTGGGCCAAATTACCTTTCTTCCATTGGCATGCTTTACCCATTTCTCTCTTGGTAAAGTACGGTCAACTCTTTCAGACTCAGAATCGTCTTTTTAATCACTTTTGAGCATGGAGGTTTATGAGGCCATTAAGGGCTTTTTAATCTTTGGGTGGGGTTGGACCCCCATTAGGTGTGTTGGTGGACTAGTTTCACCTGGGCAATGTGCGTTGTTAGGTTGGTTCCGAATTGGGTCCTCAACTTCACTTTTTTCCCTTCCAAATTTGATTTGTTATTTTGTAAATTAAATCGAATTGTGTCGTGCTGCGCATTCTCTTTAATTTTCCTTATATTAATTAAATCTTTATACTTTCAAACTATTTTCACTAAGATTTTAAAATCTCCAAAAATTAAGTAAAGATTTACCCGGTCTACAGATTGACCTCTATTAATTTTTAGTGCTCTTACTAAGATTACGAGGTATTAGCCAAGTAGCTAACCCTAGAGCTTTCTTTTTTTGAAGCTGCTGCAATGACATTCCTGGTCCCCAATAATTGCTTATATGCAACAGTATAACAATAATTCTGATTATATTCTTCACTTATATTTCCTTATTTTGCAACAAAACCAAAAACTTGATCCCGAAGAAAAATAAGAATTTAACTTTTAATTTATATATATTTGGATACTATGCAAGTATACGTATCGTTATCAAGTAACATAAGACTTTTCTATTAAGATCTGAATATCGAATCCACAGGGAAGATATGCAATAAGCATTTCTTGGAAAACTTTCTATTTTTAAAACAAAAATTATTTAAACTAAAGACGTTTCCACAGTAAATAAAGTTTAAATATTTTTGGTAATTTTAATATTTTGATAAAAACTGTACAAACTTAAAAAGATAACTTGAGTTTTTATAAAATAAAAGGATTAAATACAAAAATAACTTTCTCCTCATCATGAATCAGAAATAAGTATAGAAATTCTGTTGCGGAAGTATGCATATTGTGTTGTGCCAAATAGGAGCAATAGTATTCTTTACCTTTACTAGAGATGCTATAAAGAACATTGGCAAATTTAAAGTTTGAATAGTTCTGAAGATCGTCTAGGCAGGGAAGATACTAGCTCTCACTCTAGAGTTCCCTCAATTCCCTCCACCGGGGACTAACATCTCGTATCAAAACCTAAAATAATAAATCAAGTTGGGGGCTTTAATTTGTACCCTTTAAAGTTACGTCTACATCCATCAATGAATATTTTCCTATTTATTTGCACTCAATCATATGAACTACATTCTCATTCATACAATATTATGTGATTCTTTCCAATTGTTGATCGAGACAATACCATCCAAGTTCTTACATTTTCTTCCAATAAATTTTAACATCTGGATTGGCCAAATCAAGAAGTAAATGAAGTACATGGATTTAAATCATAAAAAATTCTTCCAAAATTAAAGATCAGTACTCTCCACAACTTTCATCCAACACTTAACTACTCATCATTTTAAGAAGAAATATAAAGAAAACTACTCAGAATCCATGGAGCAAACAAAACCACACTTTATTTTAAAAGTAGAAATTATTTTCAAACCAACAACAAGTCTAATTTAAAACCAAAAGTAGTCTAAAATAAAAGATAAAAACTTATCTCAAGTCCTCCACCAAAATCTTGAAGTTCTTTCGAATCTCTTCTCTTTTACAATCACTCAAAATAAAATTAAAAAAATGGATAAAGTAAATAAAAAGTGGTTCTTGAAATATAAAACTAAAATAAAAAGGATAAATATGTGGTGCTTGAAAACCTCTCCAACTAACTCCCCAATTTTTGAACTTTCAAAACTTTTTGGTGCTTTCAGGACCTCTTTCAAAGTCCTAATCTTTGTTGATTTATAATTCTCTAAAAGGTGCCCTGGTATCTCTTTAAAATGTGTCTTGATTTGATGTATTTCCTCAAGAGGTGCATCCTTTCGCAATAATTTTCATCCATCGTGGTTGTAACCACCTATTAAGCCAATAGGTGCCTCAAAAACCTCTTCAAAATTTGCAAAAACCGAATTAACTTGTCCAATAACTGTCACTGGCACTTAAGCGCGGCCTTCTCTGTTTACCTTACGCTTAGGAGTCGGATCCGGCGCTTAGGTTCCAAAACACTTTTCCACATCTTTCACATATTTGCTCCAAATTTGATCATTTTTCACTCATTTAAGCATTTTTTACCTTTTTACCTATACCTGAAAGAAAAATCCAAAAATACCTTCCATTAAAGCGTAATATCTCAAAAATACGTAAAAAAATGTGTCTAAAAATACTACATATTTTAAGCATATCAAAATCTCTGAAACTTAATATGTTACTTGTCCCTAAGTGATAATTCAATCTTTAAAAATTAAATATGTATGATATGTATAAGAGTTTCTTTAGGAGTTACTAAAATTTAGATTTATAATTATAATAGTCTAATTTAGAAAAAAAATATTGAGTAAATGAGACCAACTTAAAGTTTAGAAATTTTTACTGTTAAGAAAGATGAAAATATAAGTTCTTATCTAATTCAGAAATATTGTAAGTCTTCAAAATTTAGAATTTAGTTCTTTTATTATCTCCACTTAAAAATTTTTATTAAGAATAATTTTACTTACTATATTATATCTATAAGCTTAAGAATTTTCCAAGTCTTATACTTTCCAAAAATAAAATCTAGAACCAATTTTTGATTAGGCACTAATCCTCAAGCTTCTCCTCCCTTATTTTTTTTCTTTTTCTTTTTCTTTTCTCTTTTCTTTTCTTTTTCTCTTCTTTTTTTTTCTTTTTCTTTTTTTCTTTTCATTTCTTTTTATGCA
The DNA here is from genome assembly GCA_002079205.1 of Phalaenopsis hybrid cultivar. Classification (NCBI taxonomy): domain Eukaryota; kingdom Viridiplantae; phylum Streptophyta; class Magnoliopsida; order Asparagales; family Orchidaceae; genus Phalaenopsis; species Phalaenopsis hybrid cultivar. The sequence goes on along the minus strand of JXCR01144289.1, from coordinate 9,356 downwards.
AAGATTATTATATCTGGATAAGCTTTTAATAATTTTTAATTCTACTTTTTCTTTCCTAAAGCAAAGTCTTGATACAAAACCTTTACTTATAAATATAATAATAACTTTGAAAATTATTTTTAATAAAAGAAATTTAAGTGTCAAAAATAAATGTCAAAATTTCTAAAATTTTCAAAAATACAATGTTTCTTACTAAAGATAGTTACTTATATTATTCTTTTTTATACACTAAAAACTTTTAACTTAAAGTTTTTCTTCTTTACTCAAAATTTCAACTAAATTCTTTTAATCATTTCTAAAATCAAATTTTACTTCCCTAATATAACATCATATACATGATCAATTTTTCTTTTCAAATCAAATTCACAGGTAATTCATTTGAGAACAAATAAAATTAAAGTTTTGAAAATATTTTTCATCCCCCCCCCACACAAACTTAAATTTTTATCAGATTAAACAGTTTAGCATCAAATATATATAAGCAAGAATGAAAATAAGAAAACATGCTTACAGAAATTTTTATACCCCGATGATACAAGTTTAAAACTAAAAACAAGAGTAAAATTAATTTTGATCAAATTTTCTAATATTTTCTTTTCAATATAACATGTAGAGATTCAAGAGTCTTTTAAACAGTGGAACATAAAAGCAAACTAACAAACTAACTTGAATTCACAATCTCAACATAAAAACAAACTCACAAACATGATAAAAGGAAAATACACGGTAGCAATTTCCTAAATTTCAAATTTAAGATTTGCGCTAGCAAGATTTTCAACTTCACAAAAGACAGAATTAAGTTAAGTTCTAAAATAACTAAATCATAAAACTCACTACAGTTACTACCCTAGAATTTTAAAACAAACTACTAACACAAACATTACAATACAATTAAAAATAAAAGTCTCACACATCACAATATCCAAATAAGTAAACATACATACATGTCTCAATTCCAAAACATGAAAACACATCACATCACAATTCTCATTTAAACATAAAAGTCCAAACCATATCACATAGTTCAAATCAACACCGATGCAAATGTAGCAAGCCCAGACCACATAGTTCAGATCATATTACAATCATAAAAATAAATCTCTCAGTTCTACTCCTCATCCTCTGAATCATTGTTATCCCAAAATTTCGTAGGCTCATAATCAAGGTATCTTGGATATGAAGGAAATTGCACTCCTTGGTTACCCCTAATGAGGCTCTCCAAGGATGAGTGAAATTTCTCTTCATAATCACTTTTTCTCCTATTATACTTATCAGTATGCTCTGTGAAATGCTCTAAATTTTGTACCCTATCAGCGATAAAATTAATATTATCCATCATCCTCTATAATACTTGATCTTGGGTCTCAGTAGACTCACCTCTAGATGTAGAAGCACGTGAGGTAGATGGTTTAGATGAAGAAGCAGCAGGCGTCTCCATTCCATAACTTCTAGAAAAACCTCCTCTCCAGCCAAACATAGAATTCTCAAAATAATTCTTCACATTCACCTTAGTGATAGGCTTTAGAGGTAACGACACTTCCTCTCAGCTATCATATTTAACTCTAGCCTGCTCACACAAAGAAAATATCGAGGAAGCAGATCCCAAACCCGTGGTAGTAACGGTAGTGGCAAAACTGATGATAGTCTGACAAATCAAAGCTTCTCTGCTGATGAGCTTTCCTTCCTGGATATAATAATTTAACGTTGTTATTTCTCCGGTCACTTCACTGAGATGATTTATTGGTAGTAAACGAGCAGAAATAAAATAATGCCAAGCCTTGAAGGTGTACATAACTTTGAAGTTGGGAAGTTGACTCTCCTTTTGTTAGTGATCTTCCAAAGTCCTCTCCCAATAGTCAAGTAAGAATAATGTCGTCTAACTCTGCTTCAGTTGGACAATAATTTGCATTAAAACATAACGGACCAGGTGGCAGATGACAAAACAAGTTGATTACCTCTGGTGAAAAAGGTACCAACTTTCCTCGAATCATGACTCTATTGTCTTTAGTCTCAGGGAGGTTTGCATAGAACTCTCTAACAATAGAAATAATCACCGTATCAGAGAAGCACTAGAATCTTTCCAACTGTCGGCAAATAATCAAATCCTCTACATCTCCACTTAGATTCCTAAAATACTGCTCCTGAATCAGTTTCCGTGATTGTAATGCATCAATGTGTGGATCCTGAGCCTCCAAACTAACAAATTTACTCGAATCAAAATGGCTCTTTCCTTTGATCCTCTTCATTCTTGGTGTCATTCTACAAATTTTATAAATTCCAAAAATAACTTCAAAAATCAAGTTTAAATTACTAAACTAAACTTCTAAAGTATAAATTACACTTCCTATGCAATTTCCATAGATTATTTTCTCATTTTTCACCATGAATCGTAAATTTTTTAATTTCTCAAAATGTGCTCAAAATACATGGTGAAAATAAAAAAATTTTGCATAGAAGTAAAGCTCTTATCTCAAACAACTTGGATCTAGTGAATTTCACTTGATTCCACCAAGAAATCTTCAACTTAGATGTGCCCTAGCCTTCCAAAATTGCAATTTTGAGAGGTTGAAGGTGGTGGGAGGCGTAAAAAAGGTGATTTTTGGGCCAAAATTTCACTTTTAACCGTTTACGAACCAATTTTCGTGAATCGGCGCTTAAGCGCAGGTAAGTGGTGCTTAGGCATCTGCCTCTCAGGTTGGCTCGCACTTAAGTGCAAGTTGTGGTGCTTAGGCTCCAGTGCACGATTTTTAAAATTTTCAAATTAAAGTAAAATGCACTATTTGCCATATTAAACCACCCCTAAATGGTCATAGAGCACTTAAATGACTATTTTCAACTTCTTATAACTCCCCTCTCTCTCAAAATTCTCCATAATAATTATTTCAATTTGAGGGTAAAAATAACACAAATTTGCACACAAAAAATTTATATTAATTCACAAACAAGTACAAATACTTTTAAACACTTAATTCTCACTCTAAATAGTCTTGGATGAGAAAATTTTCTGAAATACAAATACACAACAATCATTACACATAAAGAAGTCATAAATACTAAAAATAAGACTTAAACACTAAACCACTTGAAAACAACAACTTCTAACTCACAAAATCTAACACTAAACTTAATTCCATTCTTCATTCAAAGGAACAAATTCTTGTCTTTCATTAGTCTCTCCAGGAATATAGAGTTGACAAAACAGACGGAGGTGACGAGCTCTGATACTATCTTCTTCAATCCACTTCTACTTTATGAACATCACCTTATCTGCTTGCTCTATATAGCTTATGTGGCTAAATTGCATCTTCAATTGCCATCCAATATACTCTAGATGTGCTTGCAACTCAAGTACTTTGGTCCCCAATAAAGCCATAGTATTCTCCATTTTTTTGATCTTCTCTGATATCCCTTCAATACTAACGACTAAGAAATATTTCATAGTTTTTACATCATTGAGCCCCAATCTTTTCTTCTCAAATGAATTTCTAGATTTTTAATACTTCAAAATATAGTTTCCTTTAATTTAAATAGTTAACTATAATCTTATTCTCTTATACTAAATATCTTAAGTTACAAAATTAATTTTCATTACAAAAATATTTCTTTAAATCTACCGTAATATTTAAATAGTTACAAAAATATAGTTACCTGAATTAAATT
>JXCR01144287.1:155780-169616 GCA_002079205.1 Phalaenopsis hybrid cultivar | reverse complement strand
TATATATATATGGAGTTGTTAAGGGTGGCAGCTAGTGCTCTGCTAGGGTTTTGGGGGAGATGAGGCTCCTTAGTTTTTGGAGGATTGGGGGATACTGGGAGTGTCAAGTGTTTTGCCATCTAGCCATCTGGTTACTTTTCCAAGGTTAGTTGTTGTGTTTGTTGGGTTTCTTTTCTTCCCTGGCTTTAAGGTTTTCAAAAGTGTACTGTTCCATTGGAACCTAACCTTCGGGTCCCTTGCTGAGGTGAAGGGTTTTTACTATCGATTTTCCCATTAATCTTGAAAATAATGTGCAATCGGCTCAGGCCACCTATGTTGGGGTGGTGGACAATAGTAGGAATTCCCTTGGTGACCCTAACTTACTGGTGTTTCCCCAAGCCTTCCATGACACAGTGGCTGGCAAGGGGTCTTCTCCTTGCATCAATCCTATGGGACTGAGCGAGGGGAAACCTGCTACTTTATTATTTTCTAAAGAGCTAAATGATCTGAATAAGAAATTACAATTTACTCTCATTGGGAAATTTAACTTGGGCCACCCAAAAATGGATTTAGTAAGAAAATATTTTGATTCACTACACTTTATTCGCAATTGGAAGTTGGGGTTGCTTGATGGCATACATTTGTTAATCCAACTATCAACTGAAGAGGGTTATGCAAGGGTGTTTGCTAAGCAGTCCATAACTATTGTGAGGACAGACATGAAGATTATAAAATGGACTCCTGAGTTTGGTGCTAGTAAGGAACCACCTGTGGTTCCCATATGGTTAAAATTTCCAGGATTGCCATTGCATCTATTTAACCTGAATGCCCTGTTCAATATTGGGTTTATTGGAACCCATTGAAGGTTGATGCTCATACTTATATTAAGCCGAGGCATGCTAGTCCAAGAATCCTCATTGAAAGGGATATAACTCTCCCTGAATGAAAAGGATATGGATTGGGAATGATAACTAAGGATTTTGGCAAGTTGTGGTTATGGAATAGAGGCCATACTATTATCAACATTGTAGGATGTTTGGACATACAAAGGAAAGATGCTACAAAATTCATCCCCCAAACAAAATAATCCAACAGATTCCACCTAAGGAATTTGCTGAAAAAGTAAACCATAATAATCTAGAAGGAGGAAATGAGATGGAAAGACATGAATCAACTCAAGTAATAGTTGCTGAAAACTTGACTTCACATGGGAACAATATGGAAAAGCAAAATGAAATTGAACAGAGCCCACAAAACTCAGAAAAATAAATTGAAGAGAAGGAAAACACCCCTCAGAAAAAAACAACATGCGAGAGGAGAAAACAACAAGGTTGTTCTCGGTTTGGAATCTGATTCAGGGACAGAAATGCAGCAAGAGGAGACCACAAAACCAACTGAAAGATTAATGATAGTCATCATAAAACTTTTGGAAATAGATTGGAAACAACAAAAAAAAAGAAAAGAAAATGAAGAGGTCAAAGATGGAAGAGCAGAAAACAATGGTGGTTCAAAGCATACAGACAAAGGCAAAGGGATCTATCTTAACAGAACACGTTTCTCATCCTTTGAGGGGAAGGAATAGATCTAGATCCCAACCCTCAAGTCAAACATCCCATTTACATGATTAATTTTTTATGTTGGAACATAAGGGGCATAGCTAACCCTCCTTATTTTATAAGACGAAAATATCTCAACAAGAAATACAAATTTTGGTGCATGGTCATTTTGGAACCTATAGTTCATAGCAATACACAAAAATATGAATAAGCATTTCTAGGTTTTTATCTTATTCAAAACTTAAATAATAAAATTTGGATATTTTGCAGAAATGAGATGCAATGCCAAGTCCAACTCAACCATTCTCAGTTCATACATCTTTCAATTAACATGGCATGAAGGACTGAGCATGAAACTTTGATTTATGCTGGTTGTTCTAGTTTATCAAGACAAGCTTTGTGGGATAAATTACATAAAATTCAGGAAAAAATTGATGCTGCTTGGATAGTGGGAGGAGATTTCAACTGCTTAGCTTCTCCTGCTGAAAAGAAGGGGGGCAGACCCCCTAGTCTTACAAAAATGATTCATTTTAATGATAACATTCAGAAATGTGGTCTCTTTGATTTGGAATACAATGCTCCCAATTTTACTTGGAGGAGGGCGAATATGTGGGAAAGACTTGATATAATGCTTGCTAATGATCACTGGATTTAATCATTTTTACATACAACTATAACACACTTCAGCTTGGCTGGGTTTGATTACAAACCTTTGGAGGTAACCATCTCAGCAAAAGTGCACAACCACAGTCACTCTTTTATATATCTGAATGTTTGGTCAAGCCATAAGGATTTCATCAAAATTTTGGGGGAGAATTGGAGAGACTGTGATCATTCAAATCTATTAATTCAACTGTCGAAGCTTTAGAAAAATGTTGGCGAAGTCCTTAACCAGTGGAGCTGGGTTGCTTTTGGGAATCTACTAAATGGGGTGGAGAAGGCAGAAAATGAGCTTATAAAAATGGAGCAAGATCATAGGAATGGGCTAGTAGATGAGGCATCCCTTTTGGAAGCCAATGAAAAGCTACTTGTTGCTGTCAAGTGGCAAGAAATTTTCTTAAAACAAAAGGCTGCCAAAATTAGGTTTAATGATAGGGGTCGAAACTCAAAGTGTTTTCATGCTTGTATAAAAAATTAAAGGAAGAGCAACACCATACATTTTATTAAATATGGTTATGGCAACTGTATCAGGGATGAAAAAGGGATTGCTGATAGTGCAGTGCTATACTGCCAGAACCTTATGCAATGTCAACAGGCTGAAAGGGAGCATGTAGATAGTAGCTTGTTCAATTCTGATAAATAACACACTGCCAATTTGAATCTAGCTGAAATCTCAGAGGAGGAGGAAATCACACAGGCCTTGCAAACAATTGATAGTGCCAAAGTTGCTGGCTCTGATGGATTTACTACTAACTTTTACAAGAAAGCTTGAGAGATGATTAAAGAAGATGTTATCAAGGAAATTAAGCACTTCTTCAAAGGAAACATGCTACCTCAATATTTCGGCGCAACTGCCATAACTTTCTTACCCAAATCCTCTAAGAAAGATAAAGGGAATCAATACAGAATATTAGCTTAACTAATGTTATCAGCAAGATAATCTGCCAAATATTGGTGAGAAGGATCCAACCAATGATCCAATTCATTGTCAGCCAAAAATAAGCTGTCTTTGTGAAAGGGAGAAGCATTAGTGATAATGTTTTGCTTGCACCAGAGCTTCTGTTGGATCCAGAGAAACCTTGTATAAGAGAACATGATTTACAAGTTGGACCTAAAAAAGGCATATGATATGGTAAATTGGGAATTCATTCTGGACATTCTAAGGGCTAGAGGATTCACACTTAATTCCTGTAGGATTATTTAAAGATGGCTAGAGAGTAAGGTAAATTCTGTCCTTATCAATGGGAAATCTTATGAGTTTTTCAAGAAACAAGAGGACTAAAGCCAAAAGATCCCCTATCACCAGTCATATTTATCTTGGTTTCGATTACCTATTAAAGTTGATTAATTAACAAGAAAAATAAAAAAATCCAATATATATACCATAACAAAGCAAAAAGGGACATCAGCCATCTCATTTATGCTGATGATATCCTAACTCTAGAGCAAACAAGGTTGCCATCAAACATCTAATTCAATGCCTGAAGAAATTTCAACAAACTTCTGGACTGTTGGCCAACAAAGAGATAAGTCAGATTTTGTTCAGCAAATAAATTCCCACAGCCTACAGACAGTAGACCATGGACCTCAATGTCTTCACATGCATGGATTGCCCCTTTAAATATTTGCGGGTGTACCTTTCCAGGGGGAGAACCAAACAAGTGCAGTTTGATGAGTCTGTGGACAAGAAAAATTCTACACTTCAAAGCTAGGAAAGTTCTTTCTTATCTAATGGGGGCAAAATTACACTTCTTAAAAGCATCCATACCACTTTCCCAATGTATATCCTTCAAATTGCAATAATGAAGAGAATTACACAATTATTTTTGGAGAGAACTTTTAACATATTCCTATGGACATGACAAAGGAAACAAATGATGTGGGCTAGTTGGCAGAAGGTAGCTAAACCCCTCTATGCTGGTGGACTTGAATTTAAAGGCTTCCAAGAGCTATAACAAATAAAAATCATTAGATTGTGGATAAAATTTAGACAAAGTAATAGCCTTTGAGCTGAATTCATGTATGTCAAGTACTACATAAATGATCATCCAAACATTGTGACCAGAAAGCTAGGGGACTCTAGATTCTGGGGGCAAATGCTCAAAGTTAAAGAAAAAGCTGAAAATTTATACATTTGGGAGTTGGGACAAGGCAACATAAACTTTTGGTTGGATAACTGGTGTCCTCATGAGTTCAAAGAACCTCTAGTGGAAAGTCAGGAATGTAACTTACTGGTTAAGGATTGCAGGAATTAACAATCTTGGTATGTAGAGATTCTGCAGAACCACCTGAAGGAAACCTTTGTGGGTTTATTTACCACAATACAATTTGACAGCTCAAAAAGAGATAAAGTGGCCATCATCTCCAATTCAATTCAAAGCATTGCCAAAGCCATTTATAAATAGATTTACCAGTGGGATGTTAGGCCTGGAAGTAATTTGTTGTGGAATAAATACTTAACCCCATCCATGTTCTTTTTTTCTTGGAAATTTATGAATAATTTGATACCTACTGATGACATATTGAAATTAAAAGGACTGAAAGGTCCTTCTTTGTGTTTTCTATACAGAAATGATATGGAATCTCTAAAACACTTGTTCTTCAACTGTAGTTTTTTTAGAAAGGTTTGGAGTTCACTGCAACCCCAATTTCATGTTAACACAATAAATTTAGGTTGGAGGATCCTTGAAGAGAGCATGAAAGAATGGAATAAGCTGAATTTAAGTTCCATCCCTCTTACCATTGCTTGGTTCAAATGGGCTAACATAAAATAGATTAAGAATGAGAATATGGAGGTAAACACTAGCAAGGTAGTGTTAAATTGTCTATTTTACATCAGGAAATTGATACATTGGAAAAACCTACATAAAATCTTGTATATCAGAAGAACTGAGGAGCACAAAAGCTACAAGATCACTAAGGTGATTTGGGAGAAGCCAAAACACCCCTTCATCATGGTAAACACAGATGACAGCTTCTCCACCAACAAGGCAGGCATTGGTGGAGTCTTAAAAGACCACAATGGCAAATGTTTTTTTAGTTTTCAAGCACCTACACATGTAAAAGATGCTATGGAGGCTGAGACTTTGTCACTTAATTGGGCTATCAAAATTTATGTAATGAATAGGTGGAAACAGTTAATTGCTGAAATAGATTCCTCCCAACTGGTGGAATGTTTGACTGAAAAGGCAATTCCCCTTGAGAAAGAGTTAACTAAAAATAAATACAAAATAGTACTAAATAAATAATATTACTAAAAAATTTCAATTAAGAAACAGCTCTACAGACTATAATTCACAATATAACATTCAATATAAATAAAAGTATCACACTCTACAAACAAAATAATAACAAAAACTAAGTGCAACAAACTATAAACTAAATAAAATATCAGAACTATGACTATGCAGACATCTCCACTCATCCTCTTCTTCTTCTTCTTCTTCTTCTTCTTCTTCTTCTACATCAAAGTTCTACTATTAATAAGGTGACTAGGAAACTGTACTATATGGTCACCCCTCATGTATATAACTATAGCATCATCATATGCAACATCATATTAAAACTTTTGTTTTGTAAAATCATCATTATGTGCATTCCTATCCTCAAACTTTTCAATCCTGCGCTCCATCCTTAAGATATCTCCTTGCTGGATCATCATCTGCTCCATAAGTCCCTAGAGAGTAGGTGTACTAGAAGTAGATGGAATATGCCTACTCCTACTTCCAGTTCTCCATAACAATGTGAAATTTTCTAAACTTAAATCCACTAAGTAAAATTTCTTCACGAAATGATTTTCTCAAAATCTCCTTAAAAAATTTTAAAATTTTGGTTCACCAAAGAATTTTCTCAAAATCTCCTTAAAAAATTTTAAAATTTCGAATCTCGGGAATGTAGGAGAAATTCTCAGTGGAAATTAAAAATCTTTAGTTCAAAGTGTAGCTCTTAATGAGAGATGATGAAAGCCAAACTTCTTTTGTCATCTAATCCCATTAAATCCAAGTGTTTGCAAGCTCTAGGGGTGTAAATCAAACGTTGAAGGTGACCGAAGAGGTAAAAATGGTGTTTTCACTGTACAATTTGCAAAATTTTAAAGTACTTGAGGACATTTGGGTCTAGGGCTTCGTCGTCGCTAGTGCTGGCGTTGTCGGCGCCAGTACAAAAAATATTCAATTTATGTTTTTTTCGCACATCAGTTATTTCTAATTGACTCCAACATCTGATTAGTCTTTTAAACAATACAATTTATCCTTAAATAATCCATAAACAAGTATTTTTATAAACAACACAAAATCCACTTTTATATATGAAATTCCAAATTTTTATAAACATGGATTTTTAGTCACACTAACACATACATAAAGCAAATCACACAATAATTTAGTCTCAAAATCAAGCCCCAACATTAGAATGTTGAAAACTAAACTATACATAAAATTAAAGAGATATGTGTTTCAAAGCAAAGCAATTCCAACATAATTACATTAAAAACATAATTCATTTTAAATAGTAGAAAGTCTAACTTCTTCAATTATTCCTCTTCTTCTTCAGTACAGTCTCCTCTTCTAATATCTCCCATAGATTAGTAATGCACGTACAAATTGTAGAATAATTGGTACAAGAATTGATCAGCCGATATTTCATCGATCCATTCATTCTTCTTAAACATCTGCACCAAACATGCTTCAATTTGTCCCGCATGATCACTGTTCCTTCATCCTCCAATCTAAGTAATACAAAAGGTAACCTATCACATTTATGATATTCTAAAGTTCTCTTTCTATCTTTTTATTTTCTTCTCAAAAACTTGTGAACTTCCAACTGTATAGGGGCATGTGATGATTGATCCAAGATAATGTCTAACGCTTCATTTTCATTCCCAATATAGTTTGCATCGATAGGATCCATGGGCTCCCAGGGTAATAACACTTTTTCCCAACATTCATATGGTACTTGAGATTGACTGCAAAGTAAGAAGATCGTAGAAGGATGACCCAGTCCATATATAGGCTCATTCATTATAATACCTAAAATAGATTTAACAATAATTGATCCCACATCAATGGGCTTTCCCTTTTGAATGCAATAGTTAAAGCCAAAATTGCGTCTATTTCATCTTTAGTTCAAATCATTACCAAATTTTTATCTAATACCAATATTTGTCTTGATTTATGTTATATAAGATTCTGTAGGAATCTAAGGTATTATTATCTCCTATATCGCCATCATCTTGCAAATATTTAGTTAAGCAAATTTTCATTTCTATTATGGCATCTAGAGTATAAGTAAGAATATTTTGCTAAGTAAAATTTTGTTATCTAATTTCTTTTATTTTGTAAGTTTCATATAGTATTTATCATTGTGGGTTCGATATTCAGGGCTTAATCAAAAAGACCTATATTACTTGATATTGATACGTATGCTTGCATTGTATCTCATAATTAAATATTATTAATTTATTCTTATTTACTTTATAGTGAAAAATTTACCTAGCTTTTGCTTAAGATCATGTTTTTAGATTTGTTGCAAAGTAAGAATCATTATTAACGAAATTAAGCATATAATCACATATATCACATTTTAAATCTATATAGAACATTGAGATTAGCATGACGTAGCGGCAACGACCTGAAAGATCAGTATGCCGAGAAGGCAATGACCCGGAGATGTGCATGCTTGTTGACCTCACTTTTAGTTGAGGTTTAGTTTCCCCTCTTTAGTAACCTAGGGTCTAGCCATAGGACTTTTCTGTTGACTATTCCTAGAAAATTAGCAAAGGAACCCTTACCATTAGAAATTCTACCCTCTTCTTTGCTCAATTTGAAGTTCCAGATATTGGTCCTAACCTCCAGTACTTAGTAGGTGGGGTCACTATGAGGGAGCTCAAGGAGAGTCCCCATAGGACTACCTGACTTTAGAGTTCTCCTTGGGTGCTGATCTAGTGCTAAGGCACTAACTTTCACTCACTTTCACTCACAATCACTCACAACCCTAAACCCAAAATTTCTTGTCTTTGATCCCTTAATCTTTTGGGAGACTCATGTAGACAGTCCCATAAACCCACTGACCCTAGGCTAGGGTTTAGCTAATACGAATACATAAATGACCTAAATGGGGTTTCCATTGGTCCATAGCTCATATATGGTGGTTGGTACTCCAACCCTACCAAAATATTCAACTTTGCCTTTTGCCCCAAAATCCCCCCACATGACCTAAATACCCTTGAAAGCCCAATTTCACCCAAAAGACCCAAATTTATTTAAAAATCATTTCAAACCTTTTGAAAATATCCAAATTACCCAAAACTACCCAAAAATTCCAAATTTACCAAAATACCCCCAGAATGACCAAAATTACAAAAAATACTTTTGGCACCCCAAATTTTCCCAAAACCTGCAAAATCACTTCAAATGTCTTCAAAACCAATTTCGACCATTCAGTTGAACCGAATTTGGCAAATTTGACCATTTTGACCAAAACCCCAATTTGTCTTTAAGGGTCCAAACTTCCCCAAATTTACCTCAAATGTCCATCAATTTGAGCCCAATTATCTTCAATTTGAATTTTAAACTTAAATTCACCTTACATATGACCAATTTAAATCAAATCTAAGCCTAATTGGCCAATTCTTTGGGCTCAATTATGTTCTAAGTCAAACCCCCAATTTTGGCCATATGAATTAATCCAACCAAATTGAACCCCATAGCCTACTAAATTTTCCCAAATTTGAATCCTAAACTCTTCATAAAATTATTACACACCAAAATTGACCTTCAATTAGTGTTGTTGAAGCCTTAATTTTATTTAAATGTTGCCCTAAATCCTTAATTTCCCATAAATTGGACATGCCTCCAAATTCGACCAAATTGATTGCCCTGACCACAAAAATGACACCCAATTTATGTTGAAAACTCTTCATGATGTTCCTATAGACCATTCTCAATAATCAATTTGGACTTACCCCAAGCCTAGCGCATTCTAGACCCAAGTCTAGCCCAACATACCCAAATTGACCAAAATTCCAAAATTCTTCAAATTGAACCCCCAATTGAACTAAAAATCATTCCAATCCTTCACCAAAACACTTTACTACAATCATATACACAATGTTGATCAACTAATTGGGATTTAAGTCATGGCTAGCCTAACCCAAACCCAACCTTTGGACATTTGGACCCACATTGGACCCATACACCAAAATTAGTCTAGCCACCGTAAAGCTACCAAATTTATGATTCTACAGTCACTGAAAACACTCCATGGACCAAGCTAAACCCCTTTGACCATCCATGGTGAGCTATCGACCAATGGATCCCTAAGTTAAAGGATTCATGCCCATTTATGACCCTTAACCAAAAATATCAATAATCATCACTTGCAATTGAGGGTTAAACATAATTAACCCTCCCACTGGCTCACCTGACTCCTAGCCACCTCCCCTAGCCCTTTCGGCCGGCCTAGTTACCGGAGCACCTCAAAACTGAGGGCCAACATCCCTAAATAAAACCCAATCTCAACCCTAGGGGCCAGCTCACCCTAATTAATACTTAGAGCTTCTTAGCCCACCACTTCAGCAAGCTTTGTAGCCGAAGCTAGGACCTGAGTTCTCCTCTCTAGCCATGGCTATAAAATGGTATCTTCACGGCCAAAAGTGGGGTGCTGAAATTTTCTCAAGGAAAACCTGCCCAATTGCTCCCATAGCCATTTTGAGACCTCCTCGGTGCAAACCAACCACTTTCGTGCCCTAATTCCCATTGTCGGAGCTCAATTTTTTAGCTCGATTCCAGCGAGAAACAGGACAAGTTTTGCCAAAATCCACAGTGCACCAAAGCTCATTAAACTTGCCCACACCTTTTCCACAGTGAAAGAAGACAAAGCCCCATCAAAGCCCCCTCACAGAGAGCCTTTACCCTAAACTTTGATCAACACCCAAATTTGTTCTTGACTAAATTTGGGTCTAGGCATTTCACCACTTCAAGAGGCTTCATCCCTAGCCTCCTTGGATCTCCACGAACATGTCGAGCACAGCTGATGGAAGCTTCATTTCTCGGAGCAAAGGTATTGAATCTCCCCTCTTCTCGAGCCTATTTTGACTGTCCATGAGATTAGTGTTAATTTAATGGCATGTTTGCCGTATGGATATGTTCGCCTCACTTTTACGAGTCTATAGGATCAAACCCGAACAAGTTTGGTTTAGAAATGAGTGAGATCTTAACATTTTAGGGTTAACGGTCATGGGTTCACAATAGTCAGGGATGAAGATGCAGAGTCGTTGGATGGCGCGTGTATCAGACGGACGACTAGGATCACATTGGACGGGAGCTTGATACATAAAGTGCGGGCTGAGTCAGTTGCTACGTGGATGACAGCGTCCAACTAGAGCACGCCATGTAAGTCTTCGGAGCCGTCAGATGATGTCGTGGCACCGCTTGCTTAACTAGGAAAATAAGGATTTATTTAATTCAGAAAATGTCCCCTACCTTTAAAAATCCATATCTTGGTGTAGAATAATCACAAAAATATAATAAAAATATCTTAGTGCTCAGTGAATAGAGGAGAACAATTTGGAAATGGTTTGAAGTTTGTTTGATGTAATTTTTATTTTTAATTAATTAAATGTTGTTCTAAGTATTTTGATTCTCCATGCATTCAAGTATTTCACCATTGCTTGATATTTTGGCATATTGTTGCCTCTATCATGGGGGATATTCCCTAATTTTTCCAAAGTCAGAGGAGAGCCCTAGAAAGAGATCTATACTTTCAATTTTATCCATCTGATTTGGAAAATTAATTATATTAATTAGCATGTTGTTTAGAAAAATCCAAGTAAATTTTGGTAAGTTCACTGTGACTAGAGAACTCTAGGAAAACTTTTGCATGAGCCAAGTCATTAAGAAAACACCTAATTTTTATAGAACCCTAAAATACAAAGGAAATTAATTTGGGAAAAATAAACATCTAAATGACTTGCTTTTAATTCTCCACTTTAATTTAAATTTCGGAAGACTCCCCATAAAAGTTTCAAAATATTTGGAGTTCAATTGATAATCTAATTTGATTTTTTAAGTTAAATGGCACATTAACACTTAAAATAATCATAATAATTAAAATATAACTTAAAAAATTATAAAATTAATTTTTGGTAGTTCTCTGTGTTTAGAGGAATTTTCTAAAAATGAAATTGTAATTAAAGTAAAAATTGCATTTTTTAAGCATATTTTAAATTTTTAAATAATGAAAAAATAAAAAAAATCATAAAAATAATAAAATTCATGGAAATATTCTAAATTTTTTTCTTAAGCCCTTAGGAGCAATTGGAATATTTTCCTTAATTTTCTAAGTGAAGATATTGAATTTTAAAGCTTAAAATAAGTTTTTTTCAAGGCTAAAAAAAGATTTTCCTTAATTTCTAACTAAAAATAATTCTAATAATTCAAAGTAAAAAATCATAAAAATATGAAAGTTATTTCTCTAGATTCCTTGACCTTGGAGAGATTTAAAAAAATATAAAACTTAATTTTTCACATTTAAATATTTTATAACTAATTAATACTTCATAACTTAAAATATATCTAATAATTCAAATAAAATTCGAAAAATAATGAAATTATTTTATAGTGGTTTCATGGTCTAAGTCTACCTTTAGTAAAAATTTCAAGTGATTAGGCTTTGCCTTGGTCAAGTTATTGAATTTTCTTTAAAAATTTTTTATTTTTGCATGTAAATAATTATATAAATTAAATTAAATTTAAAAATAATCACATTTTCTCCTCTGGTGTCTTAATTGACCCATGTGTAAGGTGGGCTAAAAATTCCAAAGTCATTTGAATTAAATTTGATGAAATAAGAAGTGATAGAGCCTTATGGGCAAAGGTATAATTTTGAAAATTTGGTCTTGATTAACATTTAGGCTTAATTCAAGAAAGGGAAATGGGCAATCTTTAATCTTAATTAATATTTTCAGATGATTGGAACATAAGGAATTACTTGGTAGAAACTAATTTCATTTTTCTTACTTAAAGGATAAATTTGCAATTTCCTAAATCATTAAAATTTGGAGGTCAATTAAATTAAATGATTCTAGACTTAGGGGTATGGGTTTGGATGTTAATAGCTCACTAATTGAATACCCTGATTTGGTGTTCAAATGACATTCAAATGTTTTGATGATGAATTACTATCACTTAAAATTCAATTTCGTTCAAAAGTTACTAATGTATCCACCAAGGTCTTAAGGGCTTAGTTGTGACCTAGGCTAAATCAAATTTGGGTAAATAAGGATTACAAAAGTAAATGTAACTAGAAATTGAACACCTTTAAAAAAAAAGACACTACAAACCCAAGTTAAATATGAAATTGGCCAAATGTCTTAATAGCATTAACTTGCCCCTTTTAAGGGTTTTCACCCACATGATTCGAAGATTAAATGATAAATTATAATTACCCTACTCTTAGGGATAATTGAAACATTAATGTTAACTAAACACTAGAGATATTTACATGATGAATTATTAAGCAACCTAATAAGTTTAAATGAGTTGGAGACGTTTCACCAGGTGGTGAGAGGGAAGCATGAACCTGCTTCTTCCTCCTAACCTTCTAGATACCTTGGAGGTCTACTAAACTTATTATGTTTTGCTTAATGAAATCATCCTAAAATGAATTAATAGGGGCTCACAAAGATATGATTTAAGATATGGTATATCATCGAAGCCTTATCTTCCCGCTCTAGATAAAATGCTTTTAATATATAAATGCTCTCACATGCATTTTGAGTTTTAGTTGAAGATGACGGGAAGACCATCCAGGTACATTTTTATTATGATTTAATTACCTATATTTTTTTCCCATACTTTACTTTTCAGTACGTTACTATACTTACTTACCTGCATGTATAAACAAAAACACAAACTTGCATGATAAACAATTATGTCACCTTGCATGAAAACTAAAACTGCTAGGATAGTCGTCAATAAATTCTAATATCAACTAAGATAAAATTCAGCGCCACAACATTTGAAAGATAAAACAACTCAAAATTTAATCACAAATATCATAAAACAATAATTGCAACTAAGTTAAGATGTCTTTATCAGATGTTCAGGAATCCCTCGGACGAGGTAATCTGTTGAACTCATTAAGTTGAGTTTAGTAAATTCATTTGGACTAAGTGAATCCAATAGAAAATAGTGGTACCAGAACGAGGGAACCGTAGGATCCTAACCGGTGTCGCTCTAATCAACTTTAGTATGCCCCATAACATTTAAAGAACTACAACCATAGAGACATCTGATTTGACATCACAACTTAACACACTAGAAAACTTGAACTCGCCACGACGAGGAGCTTGGAGCTAGCACTGTGGGAAGCATGACCTTCTTCAACAGCGAGAGGAACTACAATAGCATATCCTTCTTTACAATTAAATAACTGAGCCATGGGACTTCTAGGTTGTTTTCGTATGAAACATAAATCCTCATTCTCAAGTCCTGGGTTTATCCTTCAGGATAGATACAGGGTTTCAGGTATAGTGCTCTTTCATTTAAACTGTGAAAAGTACAGGTTCAGTTTGATTTCATATTTTTTTAAACTTATATATATATATATATATATAATGCATTTCCGAAGCGGGCAACCAGAT
>JXCR01144287.1:139321-155656 GCA_002079205.1 Phalaenopsis hybrid cultivar | reverse complement strand
ATATATATATATATATGTAAATTAAAATGTCCTTCTGAAGCGGGCGACAGGATTTCGATTCCGACAGCCAATAGCTTCCAACGAGCAACTCCTCCAACCAAAAGAAAGTGTCGAAAATGCCATGACGGCAGCGACCCTAATAAATGAGTATGCCGAGGAGGCAGTGATCCGAAGGTGAGCATGTTGATACACCAAAATAGTATGCTGTTTTAAGCATACATTATAGTTTATTTTTTATGATATTACACTTTAAAGAAGATTATTTTCATGTTCACTTGTTTTGGGTATTTTCATGTTCACTTGGTGATATTGCACTTTAAGTATACAATATATGCTTACATTATATTCTACCAGCCTAACCAGAGAATTTGGGACCAAACTCTAGATTAGCCAATGTTCTTTATACAATCAGAAGAGGGTAAAGAATACGATTGTTTCTATTTGGCAAAAAAAATTATATATATATTTTCAAATGATTTTAATTTCTTCATAATCAATATACTCATTGTAAAGGAGAAAGATGTTTTCTTAAATTTGAACTCTTCATCACAAAAAATTTGTTCAGTTTTCATAATCTTACTTTAGAAAGTTTAGCAATAAGTTCAGTTAACTTTGTCTTTTACTACATTTTATTTAGCATTCGCTCTATTACTTTATATTCAAATTTATTAATTCACTTTGTAGTTTAAAATTGTAGTTTTCATTATAATCTAAGGAATTTACTAATAGGGAAGTTGACCTCACTTTTGATTGAGGTTTCATTTTCCCTCTTTAGTAGCCTAGGGTCTAGCCATAGGGGTTTTCAATTGACTATTCCTAGAAAACTAGAAAAGGAACCCTCACGATTAGAAACTCCAAACTCCTCTTTGCTCAAATTGAAGTTTGACATATTTGTCCTAACCTCTAGCACATAGTAGGAGGGGTTACTATCGAGGAACTAAAGGAGAGTTCCCATAAGACTGTTTAATCTTAGGGTTAACCCTGGGTGTTGGTCTGGAGCAAGTTCACTCACTTACACTCACCATCACCAATATCCACTCACAATCCTAAAACCCAAATTGTTGACTTTGATCCATTGATCCCTGGGAAACTTATGTAGATGGTCCCCTAAGCCCATCAGCCCTAGGTTAGGGTTTAGCTAGTACCAGTACTTAGAGGACCCAAATGAGGATTTCATTGGTCCATAGCTCATATAGGGTGGTTGGTATCCCAATTCTACCCAAATATCCAACTTACCCCATTGCCCCAAAATCCACCCACATTACCTAAATACCCTTGAGAACCTAAATTTGGTCAAAATCCTCAAATTCACCCAAAATACCCAAAATGGTTTAAAAATCATTTCAAACCATTTAAAATTGACCAAATTACCCAAAACCACCAAAAATTTCCAAAATGACAAAAAATACCAGCCAAAATTTGCCAAATTTGCAAAAGTACCCTTAGCATCCAAATATCTCCAAAACCAATTTTGACCCCATAATTGAACTGAATTTGGCATTTGACTATTTTGACCAAAACCCGCAAACTGCCTTTAAAGGCTCAATTTTCCTAAATTCACCCCAAATGTTCATAAATTTTTGGCCCAATTTCAGTCCTAAAATTAAATTCACCTTTCACATGACTAATCTAAGCCAAATCCAAGCCTTAGTGGCCCATGCTTTGAGCTCAATTTTGATCTAAGTCAAACCCCTAATTTTGGTCTTATGGCTTAATCTCACATAATTGGACCCTATAGCCTACTTGATTTACCCCAATTTGAATACTAAACTCTTCATAACAATCCAAAACATCAAATTTTACCTTCAATTGGCCTTGAAAAAGCCTCAATTGAGATCAATTTTGACCCAAATCAAAAATATCCAAATTCTCCTCCATATTGGCTATGTCTCCAAATTCTACGAAATTGAATGCCTTAGCCCCAAAATTGGCAACCAATTTATGTTAAAATCTCTTCATAAAATTTATGTGGACCATTTCCAACCATAAATTTAGACTTAGCCCAACATTCGCCCAACCTAGACCCAAGCCTAGTCCAACATGCCCAAATTGACCAAAATCCCAAAATCCTTCAAGTTGAGTTTCCAGTTGAACTCAAAATCATTTCAATACTTCACCAAAAATCATCATGACAATCATCTACATAATATTGACCAATCAATTGAGCTTAATGTCATGGACAACCTAACCTAAACCCAACTTCTAGACATTTTTACCTAAATTGGACCTATGCACCAAAAAATTGACTTAGCCACCTTAAAGTCACCAAATTAAGGTTTCCACAGCCACAACTTGAACCCTGGTGACCAGGCTAAAACATTTTAAACCACCCAAGTGAGCTATGGACCAATGGTCCCTTTATTTAAGGGATCTTAACAGTATTTGGTACTAATTTGAAAATACTTTTCCATCATGACAAACCATTGCGGGTAAGTTATAATTAAGCCACCCCCTGGCTCACCTGACAACCTGACCACCACCCCTGGCCCTGTCAGCCGGCCTAGTGGCCAAAAAATGATAAATTTGAGAGCCACCACGCCTAAATCAAACCCAATTTCAGCTGTTGAGGCCACCTCATCCCAATGGCTCTTTAGAGCTCCTCAACCCTCCACCTAAGCAACTCTTTGCACCCATCAATTTGCCTTGAGCTTCCCTCTAACCTCCTCTATTTAATCAGCTCCTCCATGGACAAAGAGAGAAGTGTGCTAAAATCCTTTGGGAAACTCTGTCCAATTTCCCCACTGATGCCCACTGTGCAAGCCCAATTTTGACCTTAAACATTCTTCTCAAACCAATACATCTCTCTATAGTTCACCAAACTCAAACTAATTATGATACACCATCCCTAGAGGTAAGAGGAGTTAATTCCCCATCAAATCCTCGCTCAAACAGCCTCTAACCTAGCTCTAGACTTACACCTAAAATTGAGCTTGATCGAATTCATACCTAGATAACTTACCAGAGCACAAGACTACATTCGGAGGTTTGTTGGGTCCAATTAAAGCTACCATAACCATATGATTGAGGCCTCCCCTCTCAAAGAAAGGTATTGAGCTCTAACCCTAGCCTGAGCTTATTTTGACTCTCCATTTATAATGGTCCGATTTCAAACTTGATTAACCACATAGATGTGTCCGTTTTGAGTAGATAAGGGGTTAGAAATAAACCCCATGTGATTTGGTTGAGTCTAGACAAAGATCTTATGGTTTTAGTGTGAACGGCTTACGAGTTAGGTCACTTGGGGATGATGACAGAGAGTCATCCGATCTTGCGTGTATCCAACCAACAAGGGAGACCAAGCCAGACGAGCTAATGGTGCATGAACCGCAGGCCACGTGGTAGATGAACTGGATGGTGATGTCAAATGAGAGCGCGCCGCGTGTGAGTTCGGAGCCGCCGTAGGATGAGTTGGCGCTGCGTCGATAAGTTGAAAAATATGAGATTTTTGAATTATTTTTAATTCCTAAACTTCAAAAATCCATATCTTTCTCTAGAAAAATCATGAAAATAAAAAAAAATACTCTCTTGCTCATTAAACATAGGAGAATAATATGGACCAAAAATAAAAATTAGTTTTTAAATATATTGTTTTTAATGAATTAAATACCCTCTATGGTATTTTAATTCTCCTTGGCATAAAATATTTAACCATGGCTTGAAATTTTGAGGGTTTATTCCCCATGATAAGGGAGATGTTCTCTGTTTTTTCCAAGGATAGAGAGCTTCTCTATGCTTCTAGCCCTAATTTTCATGCTATAGTGGTAATTTTGGCTTATTTTAGTTATATAAATCAAAATATCACTTGGAAAATTATGAGAAAAATTTTAGTGGATTTTCTGTGGTCAAAGAAGTCTAGGGAAAATATCATGATGTTTTGAATTACCTTGTGAATTTCTATATTTAATTAAATGTGAATATCTTGTGTTAATTTTTGTAAATTACTTACTTATCAAAAATCAACAAAATCTTTCCCATACTATTCATAGAAAAACATATTTACTCACTATAAAAATTGAAAATTATTTGTTTAGGTTTAAGTACTAAAGTTGATTTTCTAAGAAACCTTACATTTTTGTACATAAATAATTATAATAAAGGAAATACACTTGGGAAAAATTTGAAAAGTAATTTTCTGAGTTCCTCGTGATGAGAGGAACTTAGGAAAAATATAAATTTATTTTTGGTAAAATACTTGATTTTTTAGTCTTATTTTGAATTTAAAATAATTAAAACAATTTAAAATCCCAAAAACACCAAAATACTTCAAAAAGTACCTAATTGCTCCCTGGTCACTTGGGACTCATTAAAGACCATTTTACTAATTTTCCTAAATCAAAAAATAAAATTTTGAGGCTTAAAATGAATTTTCTCTATCTTCTCACTGAAATAATTACATTAAATCAATTAAAAATAAAAAAATTTATAAAATTTGATTCTCTGAGTTTCATGAACTCATAGAAGTCTATTAAAAATTTAAAAATGATTTTTATGATTAAAAATATTATTTTCTATTTAATTTAATCATTAGAATTGATTAAAAATTTAATAATAATAATAATATTTAATTCAAAAAATTATGAAATCTTGCCTAAGTATTTCTCTGACCTTAAGAAACCTCTAATATATTTTTTTATAAATAAAAAACTTTATTTTGGAAAGCTAAATAAATTAACTTTTGAAAATCCTATTTTTCTAAATTTAAATAATTATCTAAAATTAAATTAAAATTTTGAGAGGTCCATATGTTCTCCTTTAACGTTATAATTACCTCATGGATATGACACTCTAAACCCTCAAAGTCATTTGAGTTGTGTTTAGTGAGTTATGAGGTGAAGTGCCCCAAGGGCAAAGTGGTAATTTTAGGCTTTGGTGCCTTAATCAAAATATAGGATTAACCAAGGTAAAATGAGTAATTGTGATCTTAATCAATATGTTTGGATGATTGAAACACAATTGGATCAAAAGTTAGAAACCCACTCACCACCTTTACACATTGTCAACAAGATTATAAACCTCCTAATCTTCATGACTTGGAGATCAATTAAAGATTAAATGATTCTTAAGTAAGGGGCTTAAATTAGAGAAGATGATAATTTACTTTTATTATGCCCAAAGTTGAGGATGATTTGATTATTTGATAAGAATGCACAACACTTAAAATCAAAACTTTTATAACCACCATTTCACCCATTATGATTGATAAGGGCTTGGTAGTGGCCTAGGCTCATATCTAAACTCAATTGATTGGATTGAGAAGATAACATAATTGATGATTAACATCTTTAAAACACTACAAGCCTAACTTTAATTGTGGGAACCACAATCTTAAATAACCTAGACTTGCCTTAGGGGCACCCACCTACATAATTTTTAAATAAAACATCAATTGACTAATTCAATATCCTATCCTTGGGGTAATCAAACTATGAAGTTTCATTGAGAAATGAGGTAGTCACACTTTAACCTCAGATGATTAATGGAACAAGATCATAAGTTCAAAACAAACTCAAAATAATTTAAGAGAGCCTCAAAGTAGCTCAGGGTTATTCCCTCAACACTTTGAAATCTTCTGGATTTTTTCAAGAGTAAATTGAACTTATCATATTTTGTTCTAAAATCATCCACTATGTTCTTCTTAGCTTCAATAAAATCATAACTTGGGGTTTCGTAATTAAACCTTCATCTACTCTGGCAATTTAAACTTTTCTGCAATACTATCTGCATATCTCGCAAGTACTAACTTTCAAGTGGTGAAATAAGAAGACTCTCCAGTTATGCTTTTACAGTTTACAAAACTGTCTTTTCTTGTACTTTCCACACTATACTTTTTTAAAACTTGCATGTTAAACAACGATGACACCCTGCATGAATACCAAAACTTCTAGGATATCCACAAAAACCAAAACCAAAACTAAAATCAACTAAGATAAAATTCACCACCATAGCATTCAAAATATAAGACAACTCAAAATTTAATCATAAACATCACAATAAAACAACAATTTGAACTAAATTAAGATGTCTCTATTAGATGATCGGGAATCTCTTGGAGGAGGTAACCTACGGTTGCTTACTAGGCTTCCCATGGTCTAAATGAAAGTATGGAACTCATTAAGTTAAGTTTAGTAAATTCATTTAGACTAAGTGAATCCGAAAGAAAATAGTGGTGCCGGAACAAAGAAACCATAGTATCCTAGTCGATGTCTCACTAATCAACTTTAATATGCCGCATAATATTTAAATGACCATAACAATAGGAACATCTGATTTGACATCAAAACCTGACATATTAGAAAACTTAAACTCGCCACAAAGTGGAGCTTGGAGCTAGCATTTTGGGAAGCATGACCATCTTCAACAGCAAGAAGATCTACAACAACACATCCTTACTTAGAACTGAACAATAAGCCACAGGATTTTGAGGTTATTTGCTTGTGCGACATAAATCCTCAATCTTTTCTTTAGGCCTTTTTATGGCTATGTTGTAAAATATAAGCCCTAACTAGTCTTAGGATTCTTATGTTATCATTTGTCACGAGCTAAATCCTCACATCTTCCAGGCTATTTCTGTGATTCGTTCACATGAATGTAAGCACTAAATTAATAAAATTTACAGGATGAAACACTTAAATAATTTCTCCTTAGAATTGAAGCCAAAACCATAGGATAGCTTGGGAAGCCACCGAGGCTCTCCTTCCGATCTATGACATCATCTAGTTATTCCTCCTTTGGATTCTACAACAAGATGTTCCAAATTTGAACCATTCCCATTTCACACCTTCTTGTCCGATCTTGTTGAAAGTCCTATCCTTTTGATCTCTTTGAAGATAATACTTCTTGACTTTTATCGAGAGTTTTCTTAGGCGACTTCAGTCATATAAGATGTAATTAACTATAGGGGCTTACCCTTATCAGAAGCTTTTTCTAACCCAACTTAATTTAAACCATATTTAATTCTTCATATTAAATAGGGGAACTTGTAGGCAAATAAAACGGTTTTGCAGACAAAACTAATGTCATATATTTCTTAGTTTATTTGATCAAGCCTCATCCTCAAGTCTTGTGTTTAGCCTCCAGAATAGATACATGGTTTGAGGTATTGTGCTCTTTGATTTAAACTATGAAAAATATGGAGTAGTTTGATTTAATTTTTTTCTAAACGAAAATATATAAATATATATGAATTAAATGTCCCTCCGAAGTGGGTGACGATATTTCCATTATGGCGGTCGACAGCTTCCACTGGACAACCCACCTAAAATAGTGTCGATAAGGCATTTCTAACTTCTTTATGTGATCGATATCTAGGAATCCATTAGAGACTTTTATTACTTGAGCGAAACATATACTTGCAATTTTTTTAAAGGATTTGGTAGTTTAAATAATTTTAAAAAGTAAATCTATTTTCATTAAAGTTATTTTTGTTGAGATTAATTGGCATATTTACTATTGTATATACCGTTTGTATTTTGTAATTTTGAATGATATTTACAAAATTTTAAAAGATAATAGTAGTTAGTTATTTTATAATTTGAATTATTTCTATTTTAAACTAAAAAAAAGAGAGTTCAAAGTTTAGTTTGAATATTTTCATTTTTTAGTGTGTTTGCTTGTATTAATTACTTATTGCATTTGTTTATGCATAGTGTAAGATGTGAAGATTTAGTGCCTTATGATTTTGAGTTAGAAAGAACAATTAGAAAAATTCAAAAACAACAAAAAAAAGATAGTTCATATTAGCAAAATGACTTGTAATTTGAGTAATGTTATAAATGAAAATGAATATCATCAGAGACATTTAAGAGATTATGCTAATCCAATAGCAGATAAAATTCATTTTAGTATACAAAACCCTACTCTAGCTGCCAATTCATTTGAGCGTAAACCTGCTATTATGCAAATGGTACAAAACAATCAGTTTGGGGGAACATCAACTGAACATCCCAATTTATAACATGCTAGTTTTCTAGAATTGTGTGCTACTTTTAGAAATGTTTGAGTGTCAAATGATGCCTTCACATATAGACTTTTTAATTTTTCATGAATGGATAAAGCTAAGATGTGGTTAAACTTGTTAGCACCTGGATCTACCTGAACTCGGGGAGACTTATCACAAACATTTTTATCTAAATATTTCCTACCATCAAAAACTACTAAGCTTAGAAATAATATTACATCTTTTTGTCACTTTAAAGGAGAATTAGCTTATGAAGTCTGGGGATGACTTAAAAATCACTTTAGGAATTGTCAACACCATGTGTTTCCAGATTGGTTAATAATTCAAACTTCTTATAATGGATTGGTTTGATCTCTTAGATCGATAACTGACGCTGCTGGTGGTAGATCATTAATGTCAAAACCATTCAATGAAGCATATTCTTTAATTGAAGAGATGGCTACTAATATTTTTCAATGGCCCTCTAAAAAGGTAAATCCAAAAAGAGTAACTAGAATTAATGATTCTAATGTGATATCTATGTTAGCTGCTATATAAAAGAAGAAAGATCAATATGGAATGAATTATTCTCAGACATCACCTCTGCTTGAGTAAAACTTATTAGGACAAATGATAGAATATATATCTTCTTATGAGTCCTTAAATGCAATAAATATTCATTTTGGTATTGCTTATTTGTGTTAATGTATTTTTGTTTATGTAAAACTTAATCTATGCAAAAAATATTTTTTTTGGTATTGCTTATTTGTGTTAATGTATTTTGTTGGATTGCATTTTACTTTTATTGTTAAACTCTATTTAAGTTTTTGTTTAGTATTTTAATGTTTAGGTTTCATTATTAGGATGTTTCGGTTTGCTTTGGAAACTGAAGTAGATGTTTGTTGGCTTGAAAAATGTTAGTTTGTAAAAGTGTGGATTTTATATTTAACAGTGAGTTTTGTGTTTTCTGTGAATGATTTGTGTTAAATTAATGTTTAAATTATGATTATAAATGTTCATTTAAGTTAATTAGATGAGGATGTAAAGCGGTATACAATAGATCTCCACTGAAAATGAAATCTGGAAAAATCCGGGCATTAGCAATAGATGTGCCAAATTGGCACATGAAGAACCAGTTTATAGAGAGTTGGCGCATGATGTGCCAGATTTGGCTCTAAATGCGCCAAAGTCCCAAAAATGCTAGATTGCCTAAAAAAACGCAAAACTGCACAATAATACTCCATTTTTACTGCTTGGGTCGTCTCCTACCTCTAAATCATGACCTAGGGATTCACATTGAGCTCGTTAGAGAAGATTTCGGAGGTCAAACATCTTCAATTTCTTCTTCTCTTGGTAAGAGCTTCACTTTAATCTAGAAAATTCTTATTTTCACCATGGATTTTCTTACATTATGGAAGATCCAAAAATTGGGATTTATGAAGGAAAAGCTTGAGGAAAACTGGTGGTAAAAGTTTCATACCAAATAATCTTACTTGGGGAGTTAGATTTTTTTATTTAGTAATTTATTCAGAATTTATTTGGATTTTCATAGAAATTCCAATGGCTCCACGATTAAAGAGAGGAAAGTTGTCAGATGATTTTTATGTGAGGAAATTTATCAACTTAAAAGCCCTGCTACAGCACTCAAATGGAATAAAAAAAGGTTGATCCAAGAATGGGAATTTGCTAAGCTGGCTGGCGAGATAGGGAGGTTGATCATCTTTAGAAATTGAGAATGGTTTTGTTATTTCATTGCAGTAGCAATTGTACCAATTATCTAGTAATTTTATGATAACTTCAGGTTTACCACTAACGTTCAGAGAAGAAAGCAAGCTGAGTTTTTAAAGGAAAGGATCAGTGCTTTCTATGGGTTGAGAAATGTATTCCATTGTGATACGCATCATTCGTGATGATTGATTTATCATTTGATGAAGTGATTTCTTTTCTAACTTATGAAAGAGGAAAATGGAAGATTAAAAAAAATAAGAAAGTTAAATTCCCTGCTTCCATGATGACTATTCAGTCAAAAGTATGACCCAACTTCATCTCTGCTAAATTACTCCCAATAAATTATCTAAGTGAAGTAACGAAGGATAGAGCTCTGCTAAACTTCTACATTCAAAAAATTATGGCGTAAGATGTTGCTGCTCTCCTAATTCTTCAAGCTTAGAATATAGTTAATAGTGCTACAGCTAGTGGATTGGGTTACCCTGCCTTCATTTTCACTTTATGAGAGCAATTGGGAGTAGAATCCCATATAAATGAGGAAAGGCTGCAGGTACAAAATCTTATTGAGAAGCATACAGTTCAAAGAGTCGAATCATTTGTAGAGTCTACAAGTGGGGGTATTGATAGATCCTCTACATCAGCTACATGGGCCTTAACATCACGCTCTGCTTCACTTGAAAACATTATGGAGCAGCTTATGATTCAACAAAAGGGTATAGTTAATATGCAGAGTTAGATTGGAAAAATTGGAGCAAGAAATGCTTATAATGATGTGTATAAGAAGAGGAGAGTTCAACAAGAAATAGCTTTTGAGGAAGTTATGGCTAGTCATCTTAGGGGTGAATATAATTTGGAATTTCTAACTTGCCCCAACTTCACTCCTTATGCTCCTATTCATGATGAAGAAAAAGAAGAAGAAGAGGATGATGAAAAATGTGATGAGGACTGATATTCTTATGACTTTAGTTTGTTATTTTTGTTATTATGTTGTTAGTTGATGTCATTTGAAATTGTTGTGGAAAAAACATTCATTTTGTGTTGTGGACTTAAATTGTAATGGTGACAGTAGATTTTTACTTTTTTTGTACTTTTACTATTTTTAGTTTTTGTTTCTGTTTTTAAATTTCAGCAAATTCTTTAGAATCTATTATGTTTCATTTAATGCTTTAAAGCCTGTGTGTATTTCTAAAGTTAGTACCTGTAATATAACAAGCCCAGTTTCATACTCAGAAATCCTTCATAGGTTAGTCTTTACTTTCAAGCCTTTATAGTTTTTTTTCACTTACAAATTTTTGTACTGAACATTTTTAAATCACTTAAAAACTTTAGTTTGGGAGAAAGAATAATTCTTTTAAAAAGAAGTAAACTAAATTTATGTGTCCTCAATTAACTATAGTTTTAAAATTATTTAACATGACCTGAGATCTAAAGAGTTAATTTTAAACGACTATACATATGTTTATGAATATTATGGTAAATTTAGGTAAAAGTTTTTAATATTGAAGGTCAATTTTTAAGTTAAAGATAATTGGTATGAAAAGATAAGACTATATTTTTTCTATTTAAAGTATAAGAAATTGTATTTTTGAAGTATTAAGAATTTTATAGATTCATGTTAAAAGAAAAGAATTAAACTTTATGAAAAATCATAAACTAATATGAATTATAAAGTGAAAAAAGGTAAGAAGTTTTGACTTTAAGAAGAGGATAGTGAAGTTCAAAATTATTGAAGGCTATCCAGATAATTAATCCACAATCAGAAAAGAAAAAAACAAAAGAAAAGAAAAGGATTGAAAAGATCCTAAATAGATGAAAATGAGAAAAAGGAAGAAGAAGAAAAAAAGAAATGAAAAATGAGTGAGGAGAAGCTTGAGGAGATGCTTAATAAAAAAATTGGCTTCACTTGAATCAACTTAAAAAAAAGGCTTTATTACATTTTCTAAACTTGTATTGGAGTAATAGTAGCATTACTAGTAAGGTTTTCATGATGTTCTTTTTCATATGATTGTTCTAAGTATCATTAATATGACAAATTGAAAAATTTCTTGAAATGAATAGAGATTCAGAAATCATAAATTTGATTACTAAGTACTCTTAGACTTAGAGTTTGAATTAAGTAAATAAAGATTTATCTTAAATATTATTATTTTATTTATTAAAATAAAGTATATGAGTTGTAATTTAATCTCTATTCTAAATCATATGCTTTTATTTAGTAAATGTGTCACTTGAGGATAAGTAACATTTAAGTTTGGGGGATTCTGATACACCAAAATAATATGTTATTTTAAATATATATTATGCTTATTTTTGGAGATACACACCTTAAAGAAGAGTATTTTCATTTTTTTCTTGCACGTATATCAATTTCAAGCATTTAGGGCAAAAGTAGCAAAAAGAATGAAATTTGGAGCCAAAATAGTAAATTCTGTGA
The DNA here is from genome assembly GCA_002079205.1 of Phalaenopsis hybrid cultivar. Taxonomy (NCBI): domain Eukaryota; kingdom Viridiplantae; phylum Streptophyta; class Magnoliopsida; order Asparagales; family Orchidaceae; genus Phalaenopsis; species Phalaenopsis hybrid cultivar. Next base: position 143,558 of record JXCR01144287.1, on the reverse strand, counting down.
ATTCTAGCTCCAGATTGGCACAAGAAGCGTTATTTTACAAAGAGCTATTATGAGATGCTCCATATTGGCCCCAGAAGCACCATTTTATAGAGAGCTAGCACTAGATGCGCCAGATTTGACGCTTGAAGTACCAAAACCCATAACAGCATAGAGTTAAGCAAGAAGGTACCAAATGCTCCACAATTGGTTCTAGAAGCACCAGAGATGACTTTCTGTAGATTGAGGCTGCACGAAATGAATTTTACACAAATTTTCAAAGGGAAACTTGTTCTAAACACCCCTTATAGTGATTCAATGCATCTAGACACTTTGGAATGTTCTTTTACTAAGGGATATGTCTCTTGGACATGTCTTTTAAATTTAAAAGGGTTGACCTTTGGATAGAATTTAGGAGGAAATTTTGAATTCTTTTTGGAGGTAGGAAGCCTTCAATAAAAGAGAGGGAAGTCTAGGGCTAAGGGAGTTGATAGTGTTTCATTTAAGGGGACAAAAGGGAAAGAGAGAGAGAAAAAGATTAGGGCTTGAAGATTTTCTTCAAGGATTCTAAGAGGAGAGGGAAAATGAGAGATTTCTTCTTCATTACAGTTCTAAGAGAGAATTGAGAGTGCTTGTAAGGAGAGAAAGGCTTGAAGATAACTTCAAGGGATTTTCTTGTGAAGGATTGTGAGATAATTTGTGTCTTATATTTCTTTTATTTTTTGAACTTTTTTTTATATATGAAATTTGTGTTTTCTCGTATCATTCTCATGAATTCTGTGTAGTCTTCTTTATCCTACTTCCTACTTTGAGAATTTTTTTTGAAGAATTGATTTTTTATACTGTTTTAAATGAAAATAATTTGTGATAATTTGAACTCCAATCATTATTTACTTTTCAATCTCACTAATTGAAATGTTAAAATGTGTTGAGAATCAAATGTTCTGAAAGTGCTATGACTTCTTAAACATGGTGAAAATCATATTTCGATTTCATGGGGGAGGTTGTCTTCCATAGAGTTGAATGAAAAAAATAGGGAAATATATTTTGTTGGATGCAAAATTTGAGATTTGAAAGTGATAGATTAAAATCCCCAATTTGGTCTGGTTGATTAGAATTAGATGCATGATTGTTAGCCCTCAGGTTAGGGAGTAGTGGGAGTTATAGAGTCGCATTGGGTCTCCTCCTAGCCTAATAATGGAAGTAGGGACCAAACTCTGGATTAGTCATTGTTCTTTATACACTCGAAAGAGGGTAAAAAATAGGATTACTCCTATTTGGCACAAAAAAAATTTGTATATATACTTTCAACTGATTTAATTTCTTCACAATCCTTATGCTCATTATAATAGAAAAGGATGCTTTCTTAAATTTGAACTCTTCATTATACAAAAACTTTGTTTTGTTTTCGTAATCTTAAGTTTTAAAGTTTAGCAATTATTTTAATTAACTTTATCTTTTTACTGCATTTTAAATAGCATTCACTCTATTACTTTATATTCAAATTTAACACTTCAATTTTGTAGTTTAAAATTGTAGTTTCCATTATAATCATAAGAATTTATTTATAGGCATTTCCAACTTCTCTGTGGGATCGATATTACAGACTTCATTAGAGCCCTTTACTACTTAAGTGATATGTATACTTGCATTATTTTTTAAAGGATTTGGCAATTTAAGGAATTAAAAAAAAACTTTTTTAATTAAAGTTATTTTTTTGGGATTAATTGGCATATTTACTATTGTATATGTCATGTGTATATATCGAAAGATTTTCGCAAGATTAACACACTAAATCCACCCAAATCACATACCGTGCCTAAGCGGCCCGAACAAATGGGTATGTCGAGGAGGCAGTGACCCGAAGGTGGAAGTGATGATCCTTACTAAGGAGAACCACACATGTACAAACGTAAAATAAAAACACATATCGATCACAACATTGATGTGTGTGTTGTTTTTCTGCATGCTTTATGTCAATTTAAATCCCTGGTATAGTGCCAAAAACTTGACCTGTCTCGAAATTATGCAGTAATATAGTTTTAAAAAATATGGCCAATAACTTTACCTAATTTATATTAAGTAGTTAATGTGCGAAATTGAAATTTTATGAAATATAAAAAATTGTTAACACACTATGGTTTCCACGCTAGTGCACGTATCGTTTCAAGTAATATATGGTTTTCTTTAAAAACCACAGTATCAATCCCACGAAGAAGCAAGGTAAGAGGTCCTTGGTCAAATTATAGTCTACTACTATTAGTCCATCATTTGGAATGTTTATTAAAATGGTGTTTTATTTAGTAAGTACTCCTAAATGCGAATGTTAAATATAAGGACAGTAACTATTCCTAAATGTAAATATTAATTCTAAAGATAACCTTTTTTGGATGAAATGGTTTGGAAAATTTTTAGATGTTAAGAACTGCTATTTGTATGTAGTCAATTGGATAATGTAAAGGAATGAGATACATTAAATATTGTATATGTAAATAGAAGCAATTTTAATTCTCTACCCTCAGTCAAGTTTTATAGAGAATCATTGGCTAATCTTAGGTTTAGTCTCTAAATCTGTGGTTAGCTTAGGAGGATACTGGCTCTCACTCCAGAACTCCCACTTCCCTTCCCCTGAAGACTAACCCTCGATTTAGTTATTAAACACAAAGACCAAATTNCCTAGAACCATTTTCTTGTGTTTTAGATACATTGTCTTTTTTTATCTTATTTAATTTGTTTTCTGACATGTTTAGAAGTTTCCTTTTCACATTACCTTATGGTTTGTTTTCTAGGTATAACCTTCATGATTAGATAAATTTTTCTCCATGCTTTATATAGAAGCTTATCTTAATTTTTTTTGCTTAACAAGACCCTGCAAGAAATATATATATATATATATATATACACTGGCTTTTGAAAGTCTACTCATGGTTTCTGTCCACTGTTTTGAAGTTTGGGAGGAGTTTCGTGCATTTTAAAGGAAGGTTGAAATGCATGTCCTACAATTTTTCTTTTGAGTTGGCTCCCTGCTTGGGTTTGCGATAATTTTGGTGGACTAAGGTTTCTTATGGACACATGGCTGTTTTTGATAATTATATATGTCGAATCTATAGTACTTTTTTAATTTTGTCGTCTGGGCCTTAATTTTGTTATCTGGGCCTAGCATTCCAATAAATGCCCCATATGCTCGGGGGACATCGAGATGTTATCGGAATTTTTACCGATAAGACAAAGTAGGTCAGACTAAGAGGATATTATGGACATTAAAAACGCAACCAAGTAAAATTGAAGAGAAATTAAAATATAAAAATGATATTGAATTAATAATTAAAATGTGTCGTGTTGAAGAAATTGATTTGGTTAGAACTGAATTAAATAAAAATGGGACTGAGCTTATAAGGTACTCAATTGGTTGTCAACGAGTGGAAATGAAATCTGCAGTGAACTTGATAGCTTGCTTACAAGCACAAAAATGATTTCACTGCTCAGAATTGCTAAAAGTATTTTTGAACTATAAAATCTACAAAGAGTGATTTAGACTGCTCATTTATAGGCCAAAAAAAAAAAAAAACATTTGGGGGTTTAGTTGAAGGAACTAAGCACTAAATGCAAAATAAATAATATTATTTTCAAGTTCTGACTCTCCTAAATTACCACTGAATCCGCACTACAAACATAGAAGTAGACAAATGTAAAAAAATTGAAGGCTTAAAATGAAAATTGTTCGCATGTGTTCCTAGGTCTATATTATAATGTGTGTGCGCACTACAAACATAGAAGTGGACAAATGTCAAAAAATTGTTTGCTTAAAATGAAAATTGTTCGCATGTGTTCCTAGGTATAAATTATAATGTGTGTGCACGCGCACTTGTGTCTGNGTGTTCCTAGGTCTATATTATAATGTGTGTGCGCACTACAAACATAGAAGTGGACAAATGTCAAAAAATTGTAGGCTTAAAATGAAAATTGTTCGCATGTGTCCCTAGGCATAAATTATAATGTGTGTGTGTGCGTGCTTGTGCCTGTATACACACACACACACACACACACAAATAAATTTGTGAAAGGAAATCGATATTTGCCCCCGAGGCCCAAATACCGATTTCCCATGCGCTAGGCCCCATGATGAGAGTCCGCGTCTTGTTCCTAAATATTCGAGAACCCAACACCACTGGGGATCAAATCCGTGACCTGAGAGGACTTACAATGAACCTTGCCTACCAACAGACCACAGCTTGCGGCGTATATATATATATATATATAT
>JXCR01144287.1:99800-139118 GCA_002079205.1 Phalaenopsis hybrid cultivar | reverse complement strand
AATTATTATCTAAAGTAAAGAGCAAAATTCATCCATGTTCTATGCTACTTTGTTGAGGGTGATACATTCAAAATTAATCCAAACTGACAATGCGTTAATGTTGTATCAATTGGACATTTATAATCACTCTCTAAATGACCTCATGCTAGCAAGGATGTGACATGTGCTTTTTTGTCCGTGTGATTTTTGATGCAAAATAGAACTACTAAATAGCTTCTGCAGCCAGAGCTCTCCGTCTGAGTGATTTGCTGCTAAATGACATCATTAAGTTATGACATTTGTTGTAATCCGCTTGTTTCCTAATGTCTTTGTCTCTTGAATTATGAAATATATTGTACACTTGATAAGCCGTGGATTTAACTTAAATCCAGTCAAACACTGAAAAAAGGAAAAATAAATCCAATGAGTAGTTAAATCGAATTTCATCATGTTCAATTGCTATTTTTCTCCCATTCTGTCACCTGCTCGACGTAAATCCAGATTTAGTAAATCCAATCACCATACACATTTATTCCGTCTTTGTGCGAGCTCCTCTGGTAGTTTGGCTAATCCGGATTTATCATATTACATAAATCCTATTTAATGCAAATCGGAACTGTAGTCAAACACCGTCTTTATGAATGTTCTCGTTACTCTCAAGCGTTTAATTTATTGTAAATTGGTTCAGTTATGCACGCTGATGAACTATTTGTTTTATTTGCTCTAATGAACTATTTGTTTTATTCGCTCTAAAATTTTTAGAAGTTATATTTCAAATACCCCCTTTTCTGTGTCATGCCACTTGACCATCGAGTCAAATATACAGCCATATGCGATGTGCATCTTCATTTTAAAATTGGCCACCAAGGTTGGCAGTAGCATTTTTTCATTTCCACTGGTTATATTGACAAAAATGCTTTTCTTATTTTAGCAGCAGAACTCATTTTTGAGTGATGCTTGTTAAACCCGAATTTCATTGGTTTGGATGTCGTCTCGATAATTTTAAAATTGCTTACCTTTACTAATACTTTTTTTTTTTAATATAAATACATCAGATTTGCACTCAATTGGTGGTTTACTTCCTCTACTCGGATATCTGAGGAACTCCAATGCCAGCATCCGAGCTAAAGCTGCGGATGTTGTAACTACCATCGTACAGAACAATCCCAAGAGCCAACAACTGGTAATGGATGCAAGCGGATTGGATCCTCTGCTCTGTAATCTTTCTTCCGATTCTGATGTAACAGCTCGCTCTAAGGCTCTCGGAGCAATATCTTGTACGTATGTAGAAGTAAATGTCGAATTATTTTGTGGTACACCCATTTGAGGTGTAACTGTGACGAGTGTTCTGCCTGAAAATTTCAGCCTTGATTCGAAACAACAAAACTGGAATGAATGCATTTAAATTGGCTAATGGTTATGCGGCACTTAGAGATGCCCTGAGATCAGATGATGCCAGGTTTCAGAGGCAAGTGTTAGGCCCGTTACTTTGTTCAATGCATTTGTAAGAAAAACTAATTGCACTGCCAATATTTGAATTCCCGCAGGAAGGCTCTCAACCTGATCCAATATCTTCTTCAAGAAAGCACGTCAGACTGCACCACTGCTATGGAGCTTGGTCTTCCAAGGCTCATGGTGCACCTGGCCTCAAGTGACAACGCCGGCGTGCGGGAGGCTGCACTCGGCGCTCTCCTGGAGCTGGCTCAGAACCCAGCCTCNCACGTCGGACTGCACCACTGCTATGGAGCTTGGTCTTCCAAGGCTCATGGTGCACCTGGCCTCAAGTGACAATGCCGGCGTGCGGGAGGCTGCACTTGGCGCTCTCCTGGAGCTGGCTCAGAACCCAGCCTTAAAAGGTTCCAGTTCTTTTGACAAGGAAGATAAGCTAAAGCAGATCCTCCAAAAGCGCATGGACGGAATCAGTTATATGGAAGAAGAGGAGCTGGGCGCTGCGAGGGAGGAGAGGCAACTGCTGGACTCTCTATGGAGTGCATTCTATAAGGAGCCATCTTCACTTCGGGAGAAGGGTCTTGTGGTTCTTGCTGAAGAGGAGAACCCACAGCCCCCACCTGATGTGGCTGGTAAATTTTTTGAGCCGCCGCTGCGTGCATGGGCCGCAAATAACCCCACCCGGCCTCCGGTTCCGGCGGGAGCAGAGAAAAAGAGCGAGAGTCCGTTGCTACTGGGTCCTGGGCCTTCAGCATAGCGGAGGTCTGTGTTCTTTGCTATTTACTGAATTTTATCGTGCACTTGTCCTGGACTATTAAACAATCAATAGATGGTGGAAGGGTAGGAATGCCTAGCTAGTTGAAATGTTACATTCGCGTTTATATTTTCGTTCAATTTTATTTTACTTGTCTATTTTTCTGATGCCAATATCCCATTATAATTTAAACTCGATTAACAGAATATATGAATCCAAGTCTACTGGATTCTCTTAAACTCTTTATGGGCGGCTTGGTTGGATTTGGGGTCTAAATCAAGTTGGATTTAGTAAAACTTGTTGATTAGAATCTGAAAATCATTTGATATGATAATTATTATATCTTATCAAATTTTTTATAATTATTTGACAATATTTTAAAATTTAAAATTTATGTGAACAAAAATATTTTTTGAAAATATTGAATCTTGTAAATATCAGTCTTAAGGTCCTTTTGGAATGCTTTAGGTTTTAGTAGCTGATGATTTTTTTTTAAAGTTTTTTGTAAAATTGGCTTGAGAGTTTTGATTGGGAAATAAGATTTTAAAAATTAAGGCAAGAATTATAAATATAATATTATCTTCTATTAAGTGAGCGATTATTTTGTAGTGATTATTTTTTTAAAGCTGGATGCAAATTTTCTGTTTGGGTTTATTTCTGTTTTTATTTTTCTATTTTTTTTATTATATTTTGTTTTTTTTTTTACTTTTTATTTTTTTTAAGAAAATATATTTGATACTGTTATAATTTATCTGTTTTTAAAAATAAACAGTATAAGATGTATTTGATTGACTATTTTTTTATTTTTAAAAAAGAAAATTATATACTCGGGTGAGTAATCTCATGGGAGATTGCTAATTGGAGGAGGAAGAAGCGGCCGGATGAGAAGTGGAAGGTGAAATGTGTAGCTAGAAGAGCGTGCAGATTTTAGGGCATGACTCCGAAAACATGTTTTGAAACTGTTAAAAGATAATGTGTTTTTGATGTTTTGGAAATGTATTTTAAAAATAAAATTAAAAAACAACAAAAAATAAATATTGTTTTTATATTATTATTATATTTTTATTTAAAAAAAATAAAAAATCAAAACGAAAAATGATGGCAAATAAGACTTTAGTTTCGCACAAAATTAATTTGAACAGCTTTTCATACAAGGCCGTGGTGGCGTTCTAAAAGCAACGTAGACAAAAAACAATATTGTAGTAGATTTTGAGCAGTAATTTGGTGCAATTTAAAGTAAAAAAAAAATGATAGATTTAAATGCAATGGTGTCTGATCTGCCATAAAATTTGGATTTACTGAATCACGGAACTTAGCTATTTACGGGATTTATGGTGCTAGTTCTGCGGCAGGGGAGCTGTAAATTTTGCTTGTCCACGCTGTCGCCGTATCAGAGAGGAAAAACAGGAGTGGCGAGGGCAAGAAAGACCGGGCATTTGCTTCTATGACTATGAATGGGAAAGAGAACGGGAATTTCGCCTGCATCCTATTTGTGTTTAATTTGATTAATTCAATTTATTTTTATTTTTATTTAATTTAATAATTGATGAAGTGCGTATTACTTATCATATTATTACCTCAAACCCATTTTTAATTTAATTTAATATATTTGAAGTTAATTTTTAATTAATTTCATTGACTAGCAATTAATTTATCATCAGATGCGCTGGATCTTGATTTGCATGTGAATCACACCCTAATCGATAGAACATAAAAAAGGAAGAGCGATATAGAGACACAGAGAGAAATGAATACTAATGAATAGTAAAACATATTTTTTATTATCATGTATGAGCCGATTGTTCAATTATCCTATGACTCGGTCATTTGAGAAAGCCTGACTTCGACTCTGTAACACTGGTTTGATTCGCTACACAGAGTTGGTGCAGTCGGTCGACTAGACTTATTTAGCTTTGGGTTGACAAGATTGACTCAATATACTAAACTTTGTTAATTGATTGAATCAAATTTGGGTATTGACTCATAATCCCTGGACCGAGAGCTCTTGTTGACAGGACGAGACAAGGCTATGGGGCCTATGGTGAATCATCGTAATCTTATAGATAACTCAATCATCGATGTGAGAGTCCTTTGAGATGATTGTGAAGTTTCATTGCATGACCCATTTTTTGTCTCTGATGAGGAACCTTGGGGGAGTTCATGGGATGAAAGATGACGATGAACTAGATTTTTTCCTCGGTTGGATATTGGGAGGTTGGCCAATGCCTTCACCCAACTTTCCAGTGATGCTTAGCTTAAATTCTTACCTATCTTGTTCTAGTTCAATTGGTTTATATGTGGATCCTTCTAATCTTTCTTCAGACTCTTCAAACCTTTATCTTTGGTTCAAAAATTGAGTACATTGAGCCTCTTGATCTTCTATTGGTAGGTGTTTTTTATTGTGCTTCCATCTTTCAAACTGTTAGATCTTCTTGTGATTGGAGCTGGCACATTCATTCTAACTATAGTTTACTTAATTTAATCATATTTCATAAAATTTTAATAATAAACTAAGTAAAATTAATAACTGAATAAGAAAATAATGTGTTTGCGGCCAATTTGGCAGCCAACAAGGCCCTCAAGCTTAAATTTATATAAATCCTATATAAAATAAGATATCGAACGGCCTTTCGGTATCTGCAATATCTATCTTTGTTGTTTATGAACTTTAATAGTAGTGCGGTCCCCTACGATTATGGGGGATGTGGGCCCTCTGTCAAATCTATTCGATTAGTTGCCTGCCGCCAAAATAAAATACAAGCCACCCCTTCGCTGATCTACCCAACAGCGAACATGCAGTCTGTCCAATAGGAATCGCCTATTATAAATGTAATTTATTTTTTTATTATTTCGCTAAGAAAGCCAATCGGGCTGGGTTAGTCCACGAGAGCCGAATTTGTTTATTTTTTCAAATGGATTTTTTATTTTATTTAATATTGACAATCCGCAGAACTCTTCTTGCCGTCCGATATGCATACGTGGATGTCATCCGATCGTACGTTGCATATTCCGTGCCGCCTTTACCTTCTGCCCTTTATTATAAGTTAAAAGGTCAGACGAATCCAGAGTATCCACGTGGCAATTTGGACGGGGAGACCGTCTGATCTTTTTAGCTTTTCTTTCCACTGCTAAAATATCTTGTCGCCTTATTTTAATAATATAAGGTAATTACCGCTCATCTTTGCTGCCATCCGAGATTCGGAGCCATAAAGCTCCTCCAATCTGATCGAATTGCAGTGGAATTTAATCTTTAGAACCAAATCCGGTTACGCGCTCCAATTGGATGGATCGAGATCTTCCGGCGATCGACGAGGATTCCAGTGAAAGAGATTTGGACCGCTTGCCGCCCGTTGACGACGACGACGGCGATGGTGGTGGGGGAGGAATGCAAGGAGACGACGTTGAAGTTCTGGAGTGGGTGGAAGGGTTGCCGAGCGGCGACGATCTTATTCCCCTGTCGCAGCCGCTGGTCTCGCCGTTGCTAGCCTCCGCCTTCTGCATCACCCCTCCGGAGCTCAAAACTATGCTGGATATCCACCGCGCTACGCAGCACACTGCATCCAATCTGCGCCGCCAACAGCATCTCGCCAAGTCCTCTCAGATTGTTTCCCCTCTCAAAACCTTGTCCGCAGCCGATCCCAAGGAACCCTCTGACTCACAGAAGCCAACCCTATGCCCTGACGACGGAGCGGGAGCTTCCGAGGTGGCAACGATGGCAGAAATTGAGGCCGATTCTTCCTCCCTCCATGCGGAGAACTCCGCTGATGACAACTCTGGCAGAATGCTAAAGCGGCCGCGGCTGGTGTGGACGCCGCAGCTCCACAAGAGATTCGTGGACGTGGTCGCTCACCTTGGGATCAAGAACGCCGTGCCCAAAACCATTATGCAGCTGATGAACGTGGATGGTCTCACTAGGGAGAACGTCGCCAGCCACCTGCAGAAGTACAGGCTATACGTGAAGAGAATGCAGGGACTCTCCGATGAAGGACCCTCTACCTCCGATCATCTCTTTGCGTCGACACCAGTGCCTCCGCAGAGCTTTCAAGAACAGCCGATGCAGCACCCGATGCCATATGTCGTGCCGGCAATGATCCCTATGCAGGTTTACAGCATTCCGCATCACCACGCTCATGGATTGGTTCCCGTTAATAATCGCCAAGGCGGCCAATTATTTAACGGTTTTGATTCTTTTCAATCTTATGCGCCCGTTGATTGGTCGGGCAGAAGCAAGTTTGCTTCAGTTGTTTCTAAGNTATATATATATATATATATATATATATATATATATATATCCTTATTGATTTCTACTTAACCCCCATGGAATTTGAATGTGTTTTCACTTTGTTGAGAACTACACTACCCTCTTGGGTCTTAATGCAATTACAATGAATTTTAACACTACAAAGGGCCCTTATTGTAATGTAAATGAAGTGCAAGTAAAAACCATCACATCTATAATTAAAAATTCTTCAAGCATGCATCCCAATATCCTAAACATGAATCCTACTCATTGCAAAAGAATAGTAAATAGAACATAAGGGCATAATCTTCTCATGCCACTATTTTCAAAAAAGAAGAAAGAGTAAGAGAAACACACCACAAAGCACGAAGAAAACACAATAAAAGTTTTATTACATCAAAGAAAATCCACTAGATAAGTGTTTGTAAAAATATAAGATAATGAAGAGCACAATACTCAACTTTTTCTCCTTAAAATAAAGATGACAATCTACCGCACAAAGTTTCCTGCTGATCCAAGCAATGCTAGTACATCTCTTCATGAATTCTCTCAAAATCCCCTCTCCAATCTCTACGAAAAGGAAGAAATTTACATTTCTACTTCTATTCTAAGATCTACAAACATTATTCACATTTTTCCACTCACACACACCACTTTTTATGACATAAAATCACTGTATTATAGTGTAGGGACGAATTTCCCAAGAGATGCCTTAAGCAACCTTCCAAAAGTCATCCCAATACATCGAATCTCGGCCATAACAGCCCAAATACACGTCCATGCTGTTATGGGCTCAGTCGACACTATTATGGGTGCTGTCAGTGCCATATTTTTGTCATTCACTGGATTCGAGCATCGTCGGCACCAATTTGGGCGCCTTTGGTGTCAGTTTGCAGCACACCACCATTTTGCCCTGTTTGGCTCCGTTTTGGCTCCATTTCACCCCATTTTGGTTGTGTTTCATTGATAACAGATATACCTATAGAATAAGCATAAAAAACCTTTCTTTAGAGTGTAATTTCATTCAAAAATAAGTGAGAAGTACAAAATGAGATTAATAGAAAAACATATCAAAGTATGCCAAGTCAAATTTTTTTTCTTGGTCATTTTTACTTCAAATTGCACCATTTTTGCTTCATTTTCTCCAAAAGTCCATTTCTTGTACCTGAAACCAAAAATATGCAAAATAATTTTTATTAAAGTATAATATCATTAAAAATTATTAAAATTGAGCATAAAAATTATATGAAAAAGTAGGTAATTTTTAGGCGTATCAAAATCCCCTAAACTTAAATGTTATTTTTCCTTAAGTAACCCTTTTACTACATAAAAAGTATTACTTATAGTACAGAGTTTAACTTCTAAATTTCTATAATTTAGTCTACTAAATATAATAGCATAACTTAAGAAAAATTTTCAACAACTTAAGTCAAAGCTAAAAGTATAAGAATAGTTAGTAGTCAAGTCTAAGATTTTTGATTCTCTATTCATTTCAAGAGGAATTAAAATTTATCATATTAAAGTTAGAACAATCATATGAAAAATAACTTCATCAAATCTTTATTAGTAAGGATGCTAATACTCAAATACACGTTTACAAATTGTAATAAAGCCTTCTTCCTCAAGTTGATTCAAGTGAAGCCAATTTTTGATTAGGAATCTCCTCAAGCTTCTCCTCATATAATTTTCTTTTCTTTTCCTTTTCATTCTTCCTTTTCTTTTCTTTTACTTTTAGTTTTTCTTTTTCATTTCTTTCAGGATCATTTTCAATCCTTTTTTTTTTATGTGAGGATTACTATATTTGGATAGCCTTTAATGTCTTTGAACTTCACCATCCTCTTCTTAAATTTCAAAACTTTTCACATTCCTTCAGTTTAAAAATTCATATTATCTTTGAATATTTTTCATAAAGTCTCATTCTTTTCTTCTTATAGGAAACTCTAAGATTCTTAATACATTTAAAATACAATTTTCTTTACTTTAAATAGAAAAAAACATAGTTTTATGCTTTCGTACCAAACATCTTAACTCTAGAATTAACCTTCATTATGGAAAACTTTTACTTAAGTCTACTATATATTTAGAAACACAAATATAGTTATTTAAAATTAGCCTCTAATAATGAAGGTTATGTGAGATAAAAGTTTGAAAATATAGCTAATGAGGACAAATAAAATTTTGTTTCTATCTTTTAAGAGAAAATTTTCTTCTCTCCAAACTTGAATTTAAATATAATTTGCAAATAATTCCATAAAATGTAGCAAGTAGAAAAACTAAATGTTTAATCTACTTACTACTACATCATCCGGTCAAATTCATATACCCACTTTAAAATTTTTCGGCTATAAAACTATATAACCAGGATTGAATGACTGTAGGAGAAAGTAAATCTAGCCTAAAACTTGCTTGCAATAATGTTAAACTAAAAGGAAGTATACCCACTCTAAAATTTTATTTTTCTTCTTACCCCCTATTCTTGATTTTTAACATGTATAGCATTTAGTATAGAAGATATAAGTATGAAGAAAAACAGTTTAAAAATTCTATCTACCAAAAATGTCTATCAAATACATCTACAATTATTTATCAGGATAGAAAACATTTAGTAGAATGTAATTCTGAAATAAACATGCCAAAAACAAATTAACTAAACAAAATTCTAACTAGCATAATAGGTATCAGCATAGTAATATAAAAATGTTCTTCAAGTCCTATATATTATTGTAATGCAAACACAAACACACATGATAAATGAGGTCAATTCTTCCTTTAGCATATTGCATCTCACTAACTTACTTCCAATTTCTAATGAAATCACTACACATAATTATTGGGTACTTATAAATGATTTTATAGATTCTAATCTCAAAGATAAGATTATCCCTGATATATTGGCTCTCAAGCACCATTCTTAGGCATCACTTCATCCTTTTAAATAAGCATCACTAACAGTTATAAGGATAGTGTAAATTTAACCACATGTTACAAATAAAATAGGTTAACTACTCCAATTAAATGAAAACAAAGTCAGAGAAAAGAAGTAACAAAATTGAGATGGAACTGTCATTGTTAAAATTCATAATGTCTCTTCTAAAAGTCAGCTCTGGGTGAGACTAGAGTTGTATTGGACTCGTCAATCCAACTACTATAAGAGAACATACAAGTCCAACCATAATAAAATGTTAAGAAATCAATCCCCTCATGACATGCAAAAAGTAAATCAAACCACTAACAATCCAAACATCTAAAAATCATCAATCAAACTGATCAATCCACACTAAAGCAAACATAATACAACACTAAAAATCATAACTCTTATACATACTAAATCAAACCAAACTAATAACTATTGGTTGCCTCCCAAAAAGCATTTTGTTTAACGATGTTAGCTCGACAAATGATTCCACCTATATCAAAATTTCATTTAAGTAATCCTTGATCAATCTCCCAATCTTTTCCAAATCCAACGATTCCTACAAAGTCTTCAAATTTAAATTTTTCATTCAACCCTTACATTTTAGATTTATTCATATCCTTGTTCCTCATATTTCTTTCAAGATCCAATATTCTTCTAATGATATTCTCAATGTTCATATTATTATTATCCTTAATTTTTATAAAAAATAGATCTTTATAAGATACTTCATGATCTCCCAAATTTTGGATCAGATTACCTCTAGATAATTCAGATTTTATATCAAATTCTTCTTGGTTACTCTTTTGTTCAGTTTTGTCTTTCAATTCTTTCCCTTGTTACTGAGTAAATGGTAGTGTTGGTCTTTATATATTTATCTTATATAAGGAAATATGTTTTTCTAATTTCGTAGGGATTTTTTTCATTTATCTTTCAATCTCCTTATCTTTATTTCTCAACTCAAAGTTCTTTTGAAACATATCCTCAAATTATCTTCTAAATATTAGTTCAATAATTTCAAATTGCTCATCATTCATCTCCTTAAGATTTATGTCAGGGTCACCAGGTGAAATCTTTGGGGAGGTAAATGTTAATTGCCTTAGTAATCTGCCCCAGTTGGTTTTTTATATTCCTTGTTATGACCTATTGATTTTCCAGCTCACTCTTCATTTGAGTCACAACCTCTTCTAACATTACTTATTCTCCTCAGCCTATGGTTTGGAGTTAAATTGAGGAGGACTATTAAATGAGTTAATAATCTGCCTCAGTTGGATTTTCATATTCCTCATTTAGCATTTCAAATTTGTAGCTTCAAATTGTATTTTTCATTATAATCGTAAGAATTTACTAATAAGCATTTTCGACATCTCTGTGGGATCAATATTGAGGACTTCATTAGAGCCCTTAACTACTTGAGTGATACGTATACTTACATTATATTTAGGGGATTTGGCTGTTTAAAGAATTTTAAAAGATAAAACTATTTTCATTATAGTTATTTTTTTAGGATTAATTTGCATATTTATAATTATATATATCGTGTGTATATATTGAAATATTTTTGCAAGATTAACAGACTAAATCCACCCGAATCACATACCATGATAGCAACGACCCAAACAAATGGGTATGCAGAGAAGGTCGTGACCCGAAGGTGGGAGTGGTGATCCTCACTGAGGAGAATCACACATGTACAAATGCAAAATAGAAACACATATGGAGTAAAACATTGATGCACCCTTAGTGTGTGTTGTTTTTTTTTAATGTCTTATGTTAATTTAAATCCATGGTACAGTGCCAAAAATTTGACTTATTTCGAAACACACATGTACAAATGAAGTAATTTAGTTTTAAAAAATATGGCCAATAACTTGACCCAATTTATATTAAGTAGTTAATGAGCAAAATTGAAATTTTATAAAACATAGCAAATAGTTCACGTATTATGGGTTCTACGCTGTGCACGTATTGCTTTAAGTAATATAGGGTTTTCTTTAAAAATCCCAGTATCGATCTCACAAAGAAGCAATGTAAGAGGTCCTTAGTCAAATTCTAGTCTACTACTTTTAATACTTAGTTTGGAATTTTTATTAAAATGGTGTTTTGTCTAGCAACTACTCATAAATGCGAATGCTAAATGTAAGGATAGTAACTTTTCCTAAATGTGAATATTAATTCTAAAGATAACTCTTTCTGGATAAATTGGTTTGGAGAATTTTGAGATGTTAAAAATAGCTATTCTTATGTAGTTAATTGGATAACGTAAGAGAATCAGATACATTAAATAATGTATGTGCCAAATAGGAGCAATTTTAATTCGCTACCCTCAGTCAAATGTTAAAAGGAATCGTTGGCTAATCTTATGTTTAGTCTGTAAATCCATGGTTATGCTGGGAGGATATTGGCTCTCACTCTAGAGCTCCCACTTCCATTCACTTGAAGGCTAATTCTCGCTTTGGTTCTTAAAAAAATAAGACCAAATTGGGGATTTTAGTCTGTCACCATAGAATATCCAATTTTTTGCAAAGTAATATATATATTTATCTATTTATTTGCACTCAACCCCCATGAACTTGACCATCCAGGGAATTTGAATGTGGTTCCACTTTGTTGAGAATTACACCACCCTCTCGGGTTGTAATGCAATTACAACGATTTTTAACACTATAAAGGATGCTTAATGTAATGTAAATGAAGTGCAAGTAAGAACCATCATATTTATAATTAAAACTTCTTCAAGCATGCATCACAATATCATAAACCGGAGTCTTACTCATTGCAAAAGAAAAGTAAAATGAAAATAATGACATAATCTTCTCATGCCACTATTTCCAAAAAAGAAGAAAGAGCAAGAGAAACACATCACAAAGCATGAAGAAAACACAACGAAAACCTTTATTACATTAAAGCAAACCCATTAGATAAGTGTTTAAAAAATCATAAGATAATGAAGAACACGATACTTAGATTTTTCCTCTTGAAAGAAAGATAAAAATCTCTCCCAAAATATCTCTTGCTAATCCGTGCAATGTTAGTACATCTCCTCACAAATTCTCTCAAAATCCCCTCTCCATTCTCTCTAAAAAGGTAGAAATCTACATTTCTACTTCTATTCTAAGATCTGTAAACATTATCCACATTTTTCCACTCACACACACCACTTTTTCTAGGATAAAATGACTCTATTATAATATAAAGACAAATTTCTCAAGAGATGTCTCAAGCAACCTTCCAAAAATCATTCTTTTACATTGAATCTCGGTTATAACCGCCCAAAATTACATTCAAGCTCTATCTGCCACCGTTGGCGTCGTTCTAGGAGCTGTCAACACCATTTTAGGCACTGTCGGCGCCATATTTTTATCATTCTCTGGATTCGGGGGCCTTCGGCTCCGATTTGCAGTAACTCCACCGTTTTGCTCAGTTTTAGCTCTGTTTTGCACCATTTTGGTTGCATTTTGTTCTCAACAAATAGACCTACAGAATAAGCAAGAAAAAAACCTTCCTTTAAATTGTAATTTCATTCAAAAAAAAGTGAGAAGTGTGAATAATATTAAGCATAGAAAGACATCGAAATCTGCCAAGTCAAAATTTTCTTTCTTGCTCATTTTTACTCTAAATTGCACCATTTTTGCTTCATTTTCTCCAAAATTCTATTTCTTGTACCTAAAACCAAAGATATGCAAAACATCTTTCCTTAAAGTGTATTATTATTATAAATCATTAAAATTGATCATAAAATATATATGAAAAAGTAGGTAATTTTTTGGTGTATCAAACATACAAATAAGCAGAAAAGTAATATGATAGTGCACAACATGTAGTAACATGCATTATGATGCAAGTGACCGGTCAACCTGGCAGGGGCAGCCAATTAAATTAAAGTGATCGGTCCACCAGGCCATGGTGGTTGGCCAAAATAAAGTGATTCGTCGACCTGGCCCAGGTGGCTAGTTAAACCAGTGTTATCGGTTTAATCGAGCGGGAGCGGGAAATCAAACCAAAGTGCTCAAACTATAATGTATATGGCATGTAATATGATTCACATGCAAAAATTTTTATGAAATGGTTCATGCACATGTAATGAAACCCAACCTATTAACGTCACGTCGAACTCATCTTAATGACCTCGCATTGGTACGTAGGGATGACACACTCAATTTTGCAGCATCACCGCCTCCAACTTTGGCGTGGTTGTCTGGAGGGTATCCCCCTCCAATTTCTCATAGGAGAAACTCTTCACTATAAATAGGTTGTATTAGCTTCAAAGCTTTTTCTGCTCTGCGAACATCGATGATCTTATAGGATAAATTAGCTACAAAGCTTTTCCCATCCTCTAAGACTCGACTCAACTAATCCCTTCAAGGGAGATTAGGAGTGTCAAGACCATGAGAAATTAGGATTTTGACCTTATGGAGTTAAGTAATAAGGCTCACAATAGAAAATCACTTGACTTCATATAGGAGGTTTGGTCCGAACCTAAAGGCTATCTCTTATTAAATCAACAATCAATCACATAGGTACGTCGTCGCACTTGTTCACGCCGGTGCATGTACCCCTTATGGGTGATCGAGCCCACCTACGTAGACACCACTAAAACTTAGGGCTAGCTAGGTGATAGAAAATCTCTCCACTGTTACAGTTGCAGATGCATTCTCTTTATGATGAAGAAGAGCCTACATTTCTGGTGAACCCTGATGGTGCTCGATCTGTACGCCATTGTACCTTGCAATGAGCCATGCAACGATAAAGATAGAAGGTAGTGAGTGAGGGAAAGAGAGTGTGTGACCGAGGTATCTCGCAATAAGCCATGCAAACAAAAGAGCCAGCACATGAGGACAAGAGATAATGAGGGCAAGAGATATTGAGGAGATCCACTTTCTAAAAATATCATTATTATTATTATTTAATGCTCCCCGCTTGCACATTTTTTGCCAAACCTGTCATCGTGTTGAAATGAACACCCCTTGGATAAAAATGGCATTCCAGAAATATTGTTGTGATCCATTTTATCATCCAGGGTTGTCTACATGATTTCATTGATGACCGTTCCGATTTGAGCAAATTTCACACGCGACGCGACAAATAATATCTGTTGACCCGATCAGAGTCGTCCGGCGAACAGAATGTCGACCAGCCTTCACTTAGGTAAAAGCCAAATTCTAGCAAAACAACCTTGACAACGTGCACCTAAATACATGCCGAAAGGTCCGAAATGGTTGTCTCATGCTACAAGTGTCAACACTTGCATCAATCAATGTTCCTTAGCGCTCAAGCAAACATCCTTCACATGTGACACCAAAAGATGATGCTAACAGTATAAAAAACATCAAAAGAATAGAAAAAAACTTATATCACACTTCTTTCTAAGCAAATCACTAGAAGTTCCCTTCATGCACTTTTTCTCTTTATAATCACACTAAATTCTCTCTTAGAAGTGCAATGCATAAGAAATCTCTCACCTTCCCACTCCTCTTACAACCCTTGAAGAAAATCCTCTCTTCTCGCTCACGCCAAAACCATTCTCTTTATCTCATGACCCCTCTGTTTTCTAGACTTTTCTCTTTTTTAATTAGGGCTCAAAAGGAATTTAAAATTTGCTCCATTTTTTCCCCCAAAAGTCACACCTTTTTGCACTAAGAGATAAGTCTTTTCATCTAATAGACATATCTCTTCATTAAAGAGCCTTCCAAAAAATCTAGATGCATTGAACCGCACCATGCGACATTTAAAATTTCTGGAACCTTCAAAAATAGCTGAAAAATAGCCATGAATCGACATAGTTCATCTTAATTCCTCTTTGGCACTTCTGGCACTAGATTGGTGCCTCTGCTGCGAGCCTAATAAAATCTGTGCTTTTCTTTAGATATTGGAGCTTCTTGTGACAATTTGACTCCTCTGGCGCCACTTAATGAAGTCTACATTGCCTTTGGATCCAGGCAATTTTGGTGCCAATTTGGTGCCTCTGACACCGCTTCTCCGTAAAAAGGAGCCTTTAGGGTTAGTTTCTGGGGCTACTAGGGCCAGCTCTCAAGAAAATGGCGCCTACGGTGCCAGGGTCACGAAAATCTCCATTTTACCTCCAAATTTCCTTCTTTTTGCAATTTTTTGGTCTAAATGCCTAAAATGATATGTCTGTAGCAAAAACATGAAAATACCCTTCTTTAAAGTGCAATATCATTAAAATAAGCATAAAATGAATACATAAAATAATATATTATTTTTGTGTTTCAAAATGCCCCGAACTTAAACATAACTACAAAAAAATATGTCTTATGACAGAGATAACTTATAAACTTCCATAATTTGTTTTAATAAATATAATAGAATTACTTATGAAAAGCTTTTAATAACTTAGGATAAAACTGAAAATATAAGAACATCTTATAATCAATTTTAAGAGTTCTGAATCTCTATTCATTTCAAGAAAATTGTAATTTTTCATATCAAGGACACTTATAATATCCATATGAAAATGAATTTAATGAAAATTTTTTTAGTAAGGATGTTAATATTCAGTATAAGTAGAAAATGTAATAAAGCTTTTTTCCTTAAGTTGATTCAAGTGAAGTGAATTTTTTATTAGTCATCTCCTCAAGCTTATCCTCACTTATTTTTCTTTTTTTTCTTTGTTTTTTTTCAATGGGACCTTTTTCAATACTTTTGTTTCTTTTTTTTTTTATGTGTGGATTACTATATCAAGATAACCTTTACAAATTTTGAACTTCACAATCATCTTCTTAAATTCAAAATTGCATACCTTCCTTCAGTTTATAAATTCACACTAGCTTTGAAGATTTTTTCATAAAGTCTCATTCTTATCTTCTTACATGAAACTCTAAGATTCTTCATACTTCTAAAATACAATTTCCCTTAATTTAAATAGAAAAGAAAAGCCTTGTTCTTTCATACTAAATATCTTAACTTAATAATTGACTTTCGTTATTAAAGATTTTTCCTTAAATTTAACATAATATTTACGAAAAAAAAACTTTTATTTAATGTTAAACTCTAATATCCAAGGTCATGTTAAATTAATTTTTAAAAGCAGAGTTAATTGAGGACAAATAAAATTTAGTTCAATTCTTTGTAAAGAAATTTTTATTTCCTCAAAACTTAAGTTTTTACATAATATGTAAAGCATGTAGTACTCTATTCATCATTGTAGGCATTTCTAGCTTCGATACCGCCTATTCTATTTTACATAGCTATAAGATCTGATTGCTGAATCATTAATTGCTCCAAAATATTTTCAAGTGAAATAGAACCAGAAGTAAAAGCTCCCGTAGCTGATGTGGAGGGTCTATCAATACTTCCACTCCTAGATTCAACAAATGATTCATATTTCTACACAGTGGGTTTTCCAAAAGTTTTCAGTGGTTCCAATGTTTCTTCATTTCTACCAAATTCTACTCTTGGTCGTTCACATAAAGTGAAAATCAGGGTAGGATATCCTAAAACACTAGTTGTCCCACTTCTAAAAATGCTCTAAGTAATCTGTACAATAAGAGCTCCAATATCCACTATTTTCATTTGTTGAATGCAGAAATTCAGTACTACTCTTTCCTTAGTTACTTCACTTAGGTGATTTTTTGGTAGCAACTTTCCAGAGATGAAGTAATGCCATGCTTTAGATTGAACATTTAACATGAAAGTGGAGAACTTAACTTTGTGATTATTTTTAATTTTTTATTCCCCTCTTCCATTAGTCAGAAAGGAAATTACTTCATCAAGTGATGAATCTGTCATCACAAATGCAACATACTCATAATGAAATACATTTCTAAGTCCATAAAACTCATTGATTATACTTCGAGTAAATTCAACTTGATTACCTTAAATAAAAATGTGATAGTCCATTGTCACTCGAATATTGGCATAGAATTTTTGAATCACCGCAATAAGGGCTACTGCAGTGAAGTAGTAGAAAGTTTCCACTTTCAATCAATAATCAGCTATTTGATCTCTCCTCCTCGCATCGAAAATGTTCTCTTTTGAATCAATTTCCTTAAGCCCATTTTGGCATTATAGTTATGTTGGGCCTTAAAATTTACAAATCTCCTTGCATTGAATTCTCCCGTAGGCTTTCCCATCTTTACTCTTAGAGCCATACAAATTTCTATCTAAATTCAAATAAATTCCAAATCATTTCACAATGAGAAAAATTAAACTCCAAAAGTAGTGATATTTTGTAAGATGCTTTTCAACATGGCTTCTCTTTAAACTTCTTCAAAAAACTCCCAAAATTTTAGATTTCCAAAATGTATGGTAAATCCATGGTGAAAATAAACATTTTATATGTTAAAGTGATGCTATTACCAAAAGAAGATGAAAGCAAGGACTTTAAGGATTTGAAATCTCCTCAAATCCACCAAATGTGAAGCACTATGTTGATTTTTGACCTTGGTTTAGAGGTAGGAGATGACTCAAGTAGTAAAAATGGCATTTTACAAGAGTATTTCGCATTTTTAAAATAAATTTATTCATTTTGTAGAAATTGAAGCCTCAGGCGCCAAAAATTTTTATATTTCAATTTTATTTGACAATCTAATGTTTACCACACAACATCAACCTCCAATTAACTTAATTAAATACTTTTACTCATAGTTAAACAATTTTATAACTCATAATTTTAAAAATAACACAAAAATCAAATTAATATATAAAATCCAAATGATTACAAACTATTTGGGTTTAACCCCTTGGTCCAAGGGCTATGTTTAGTTCCATGATATTTAAATTTGAAAATTTTGACTTTATGATGTCCATGGAAGCCTAGATGGGCATACCATGCTATGTATGAGGTCAACAGAAGATTTCATGCAAATTGAAACCTTGGATTTTATGAATTTTAAAAAGGAAATGTCAACATCTCCATTTTTGGTAAAATTTCATGTATGCATTGTTAGGTTTCTTTTGATGCCATGATCAAATGATTTAAACACCATGAGGTGATAATGAGTTAATTTCTTATCATATGGGCTAAAATTGGGCTTTTAAAGATTATTTATTCAAATGGGCCTTTAATGTATGAAGGATTTATATTGAAATTAACCAACGGCTAATCAAATTGGGTTTCGGGTTGATTAAAATTGGGTGTGAATTTTGAAATTGTGTAGGTTAGGAGTGAATTAACTGAAAATTTGGGTCAATTTGATCAATTGGGTGCAAATTGGGTAGGGGCAAAAATGCGATTTTGGTCAAATTTGGTCAATTTGGTCAAATGGGCCCCATTGGGTGGTTGGGATTGGTTTGGAAGAGGTTTGGAATTATTTTGGAGGTTTTACTAATTTTTTGGGCCATGAGGGGCAATTTGGTAATTAAAAAATGTTTAGGTGGTACTTTTGGAATTTTCAAAATTTTGGGATGTTTTGTTCAATTTGGATGGTTTGACATGTTTTTTGGACAAAATTGATGATTTGGGTCATTTTTGGAATTTTAGGGTTTCAGAGGCAATTTGGTAATTTTGAAAAAGATTGAGCTAAATAAGCAAATTTGGTTATTTGGGCAGGCTTTATGGTTTAAGGGAACTTATTCATGGGCCTTAGCCATACTTAACCACCTTGGGACCAAACTTAACCCAATGTCAACCTCTTATGAACGTTCACATATTCATCTTAGCCATCTCAACCAAATGTTAGATGTTTGGGCCTATCCATGTGAGTTTATTAAATGGTAAAGGGTGTTGGTTTAATTGGTGTGATTTAGCAATTTGGGAATGGTGGGATGTTCTGATATTTTGAATGTTTGAAAGACGAAGCACTAGCCATTCGAGGGTTGTCCGAAGTCTAAGTAGTCTTATGAGCACTCATCTTTGAACCCTCACATGTCATTTTCAATCTTTCAAGTGTTGGAGGTTCATGATCATGAAAGTGGGTTTCAAAGAGAATAAAGAAGTTGCTTGAATTTCTATGTAGGTGTGTTCCATCTCTAATCTTCTAGGATATTCAAAAGGAAAGTACTATGGCTAGATCCTAAGAAATAAGAGGAAGAAAAGACCTCACCGAAATTGAGGACAACAATGCTTTACATGGTCACTCGATAAACTTAAAAACATGTTAAATTATTTAATTTCAGTTTTAATTTCCAATCCTAAAGCTCATATTGGTGGAACAAGTTCTCAAGTTTGGTATGCATTTGAGAAATCTCACCTTCAATCTATATAAGTTTGTCCATAAGTTACTCCAAACTCAATGCAATAAATATGTTGAAATAAGTCTGAGCATCCTATTGCACAATCATCTTATCTTCAAATCTTTTATTTCCACTACTCTCCATAATCTTTAAAGTATAAATTACTTTCTCCACAGTCAAATCTCTCCAAATTGCTTTAAAAAGTTGCAAGGATGTTTCCTTGCCCATCCTAGGCCATTTTATGGTGAAAAAGAGGGTAGAAAACAAAACTTTGGCAATTTCAGGAAAGTTACTCGAACGGGGGCGCTGTAGAGCTAGATATGACGCTTTAGAGCCAAGCCAACATTCTTAAAATTTAGATTTCTTTTGTCTGATCTTCAATTTCATTAATATAACAATGTTTTGTGCCAAAATAATCATGTAAGACACCAACTAACATAAAAAAATCATCAAAACAATAATGAACAAACAAGACAATCAAACCAATAATTATGGGTGGGTTGCCTCCAACAAAAAACTTAGTTTAATGTCATCAGCCCAACATATCCATTTTTTAATCTAGTTGACCCAACATTAAGATCTCCTCAAATCTAGGACTATCTCAATTCATCTAACCTTGTAAACTATTTCAATTTACCTTAATTATCCTTCCAGTCTTAGGATCTTCAAAATGAACGACTCAATCTAGTTGAACTCTTGTCACACTAAATGGTCCTGTCCACCTAGACTTAAGTTTTCTCGGAAATAATTTCAATGAATTTTATAATAGAACTTTTTGTCCAGGCTCGAAATACTTTTTCAGAATTCCTTGATCATGCCTCATTTTCATTTTCCCTTAATCAAATCTTGAATACTCATAAGATTGATTTCTCATCTCATCATGCTCATTTATTGTAATAATTGTTTTCTTCAGCATCATTCATATTACAATAAAACTCTTTTACTGCCTGATAGGCTTTATGCTCTAATTTAACTGATAAATGACAAGCTTCTCCTAATATGAGCTTACGTGGTGACATTCCTATATGAGTTTTGTAAGCAGTCTTATAAGCCCAAAATGTGAAATCAAGTCGAGCAGACCAATCTCTTCTATTAAGAATTCCATTTTTCTCTGATATTCTTTTAATTTCTTGATTGGATACTTATGTCAAACCACTAGTCTGTGGGTTATATATTGTGGCACTTTGATGCTTGATTCCATTTTCTTGAGTTAATGTTTCAATTATTTTATTCTTAAAATAACTTCCCCCATCTGTAATGATTACTCTTTGTTTTCTAAATCTTGTAAAAATATTTTTCCTTAAAAATTTTGTAAGACTTTTAGCATCACATCGAGGTAAAGCAACCGCTTCACTCCATTTTAAAACATAATCTAGAGCTATTAAAATATAAATCTATCTAAAAGATAGTATAAATGGTCTCATAAAATCTAAACCCCAAACATAACAAATTTCAACTTTAAGAGTAAAATTTAGGGGTATTTCATTTCTTCATGAAATATTGCCTACTTTTTGACATCTATCACATGTTGTTATATAGTAATTAACTCCTCTAAATAGTGTAGGCCAATAACATCCAAATTGAAAATTTTTAAATGAGGTTTTATCAACCCTAAAATATCCCCCAAAGTCTGATTCATGACAATTTTGTATAATTTCTTAGGTTTCTTTAAATGATACAAATCTTCAAATAAATATGTCCATACATTTTTTAATTTAAATAAGCGTCATCCCAAAAATAATATTTTGAACCATGAATGAACTTTTTAGTTTGATGGCTATCCAGTCCATAGGGTAAAATTTTACCAACTAAAAAGTTAACTATATCATCTTACCACGAAACTCATCATTCATTAATTCCATATAATTGTTCATCAGAAAAGTTTCACTAATTTCACCACTAAAATTATAATCTTTTTTCAAGCTTTGACTAATGATCATTTATTTGATTAACAATACACTTCTTATCCAAAACTTGAAACACAAATTCTTGCATTAGAGTCCGCATAATTAATCATGATTTTGCATCCTTCTTCATGATTAAATGCTTATTGCATAGCAGAATGATCATGTTGACCTCACCTTTTGCTGAGGTCTTGTTCTTTTTCTTTTGAAGCTTATGATCTAGCCAAATGATTTTCTTGTTGATTATTCCTAGAATACTAGTGATGGAACCCTCACTATCAGAAATTTTAAATGCCTCCTGACTCTCTTTAAATTCCACATGTTGGTTCTAACCTCTAGCACTTAGTAGGTGAAACTAACTTGGGGGAGCTCAAGAAGAGTCTGCATAAGAGTTTTTGGTTTTAAGGTTAGCATTGGGTGGTGTGGTCTTGGTCAATTTTGCACACACACACTTGAACCCCTCAACTTCATTAGCATGCTTCTCCTCTCTTTCGGATACTCATGTGGATGGTCCTCTAAAACCTTAGCCCTAGGCTAGGGTTTGGCTAAGACCAACACATGGAGGATCCAAAATGGGGTCTCCCTTGGTCTCATGGCACCATAAAGGTAATTTTATGATTATGATCTTCAACTGATGCAATTCTACCAAAATCACTAATTTTGCTATTTGCCCCCAAATTTTTCCAAAATTGCCAAGTTTCCCTGAAACCCTAAATTTTTTAAAAATTTCCAAAATCCTCATATTTTGTTTAAAAATCATACCAAACCATTTCAAACCAATCAAATTGACTAAAATACACAAAAATTGCCAAAATTCCCAAAATACCCCCAAAGACATCAAAATTATCAAAATGATGCCATAACAAAAAATTTGCAAAATCTCCCAAATCATTCCAAACACTTCCAAAACCAATCTAGACCACCCATTGGATCCAATATGACCAAATTACTCAATTTTGTCAAAAATCTTAATTTTCCCCTTACACGCCTAAATTATCCAAATCAACCCAAATTTCCACCAAATTGATCACAAATTTCTCTAATTTCAAATCTACACTCAATTTTCTCATGTCTAAGCTAATTTTGAACCAAATTCATGCCTAATTGAACCTAATTTCAAACTCAAAATTCCAAGCCCAATTTTATCCCCCAATTTGACCATGAACTGAAATACCCTTAAATTTGAACCCATTAACCTATCCAATTTTGCTAATTCTGGATCACAAACTCTTCATATAATTCCCCTAGACTAATTTACACTATTAATTGTCATTGACGTAGCCTCAAGCGTAGCCCGAATTCAACTCAAACAAAAACCACCCCAAATTTGCCAAAAATTTAAATTCCTCCGATTTGAAATCGACCCAATTAACTTCTTAAGGTCTTCTGACAATTTTCTATATCAAATTGATCATTCAATTTACCTAAGTCCAAGCTCTAGCAAAGACTAAACCCAAGTCCAAGCCAAATCCATAAAATTGAACCTATTCACTCAACTCACTTGAACTTACATGGTTCAGCCTATCTTATAACACAAAACCTGACATTTAGACCCTAAAAACCAGCCAATATCTTCTTATCCCACCCTAGGAATTTTATGGACCAAGTGTCCCATGATTTAGGGGATTTCATCCTTTGTTTGGCCAAATGACCTATTCTTGAGCTCAATTGATTAAACCCCCATCTTGATCACAATTAAACCTCCCCCTTGGTTCCTTGAGCCAGCTAGCCACCTCCCCTGGCCTGGTCGGCTAGCCTAGTAAATGAAATATCCAAAATAAAGAAGGCTCCCCCATGGGCCAAGCTTCAAACCCATCCACTGTGGTCAGCTCTCATTGGCTAAGTGCACTGCTCAGCCCTCTCCATAAGCACTAGTTTAAACCCCTTAATTTGCCCTGCTAGATGATGCAGCTATTTTATGTGGTGTGTTGTAAATATCTTTTAATACTACAATACACACGCGACAACACAAGTAGTAAATATGTAGTTAAATACTAATAAAATTAAATTCATTATAAATAATTTTATATTTTAAAATATTTAAGTTGTTGTTGACCTCACTTTTGGTTGAGGTTTAGTTTTCTCTCTTTAGTAGTCTAAGGTCTATCCATAGGGCTTTACTGTTGACTATTCTTAGAAAAGTAGAAAAGGAAACTTCAATAGAAACTATAAACTCATTTGTGCCCAGCTTGAAGTTCCATATATTAGTCATAACCTCTAGCAGTTGAGGCCATTATAAAGGAAGCTCAAGGGGAGTCGTCATAGGACAGTTTGGCCTTAAGGTTGACCCTGGGTGTTGGGTTGGAGCTAGTTCACTCATTTGCACCCACTTTCACTCACAACCCTAAAACCTAGATTTATTGACTCATCCTTTGATCTTTTGGGAAACTCAAGTAGATTGTCCCCTAAACCCACTGGCCCTAGGCTGGCGTTTAGCTAAGACCAGTACATAGAGGACCCAAATGGGGATTTCATTGATCCATAGCTCATATAAGGCGGTTGGCACCTGAATTCTACCAAAATATTCAACCTGGCCTTTTGCCACCCAATCCACCCAAATTACCTAAATGCCTTTGAAACCCTAAATTTGTCCAAAATTCCCAAATTCATCCTAATACCTAAACTTACTCAAATATCATTTCAAACCATTTGAAACTACCCAAATTACCCAAAATATCCCAAAAATTCCAAGATTACCAAAGTACCCTTAAATTTGCAAAAATTACAAAAAAAACCCTAGGTAGCCCAAACTTTTCCAAAACCCTCAAAATCATTTCAAATATTCCCAAAACCAATTTGGACCCTTTAATTGAACTCAATTTGATCACTTTGACCAGAAAGCCCCAAATTGCCTTTAAA
Source organism: Phalaenopsis hybrid cultivar (assembly GCA_002079205.1). Lineage (NCBI taxonomy): Eukaryota > Viridiplantae > Streptophyta > Magnoliopsida > Asparagales > Orchidaceae > Phalaenopsis > Phalaenopsis hybrid cultivar. The sequence continues at coordinate 114,885 of JXCR01144287.1, read as the reverse complement.
TGCCCAATTTCTCCAAATTCACCTCACATAGCCATCAATTTGGCCCCAATCCTCTCTGATTTCAAATCTAAACTAAAATTCATCTTTAATATGATCAATTCAAAATCAATCCAAGCCTAATTGAACCATGCATTGAGCTCATTTTTTATCCAAATTAAAACCCAATTTTGACAGTATCACTTAATCTCATCTAATTGATACATATGATCCACTCAATTGCCCCAATTTGAATACTAAATTTTTCCGAAAAATCCTACACATCAAATTGGACCTTAAATTGGCCTTAGTCAAGCCTCAAATTCACTTAATTTCAACCCTTATTCAAAATCCTCAAAATTTCCCCAAATTAATTATGTCTCCAAATTCCACCAAATTGAATTCCCTAACCCCAAAATTTACACTGAATTTATGTTTAAAACTCTTTATGATATTCTTCTAGACCATTTTGAACCATCAATTTGGACCTAACCCAACCTTACCCTAACCTAAACCCAAATCTAACCCAACACCCCCAAATTGACCAAATGCCCAAAATCCTCCAATTTGAACCTCCAAACCAATTCAGAATCACTCCAAATCTTTTCTAAACTCCTCATAACAATTACCAACATAAATTATCTCAATCAATTGAGCTCAATAGCATGGATAGCTCAACCCAAATTCCACATCAATCCACTCGACACGAAAAGACCCTTTCACCTAAATTGACTTAATCAAACCAAATTGGTCAACCAAGGACCCCCACAGCCACTAAGCCCCTGCTTTGGACCAGGCTGAACCATCCTAAGCCCACCCAAGTGATCTATGGACCAATGGGTCCCTAAATTAAGGAATTTCATTGCTTTTTTAGGCCTTAATCTAGAAATCTTATCCATGATGAGAAACTATTAAGGGTTAGTCATACTTAACCCTCCCCTGACACACCTGACCACCTCCTCTGCTGGGCCAGCCACCCTACTGGTTGGAAAATGCTAAAGCTGTAAGCCATCACCTATAAATCAAAACCAACTTCAACCATAGAGGGCAGCTCTCCTTAACTGCTCTTTAGAGCTCTTCAGTCCTCCACCTAAGCAACTCTTCGAACCCATCAACTTGCCCGGAGCTCCACTCTAAGTCCTTTTATTTAAACCATCTTCTCCATGGCCAAAGGAGAGGTGTTCCAAATCCCTTGGGAAACTTTATCAAAATCTAACTAGGGACTCTCTAAGCATTCCTCAGCTTAAGCCAACCATTTTCCTCCTCTGACTCCCAATGTGAGAGCCCTATTTTGAGCTCAAGCTCAGATCAGAGCATCTCTCCACAGTCCACCAAACTCAAATTAATTGTGCACACACCACCCCTAGAGCAAGAAGAGTTGATTCCCCTTCAAAGCCCCCTCTGAAACAACCTCTTAGATAGCTCTAGACCAGAACCTGAAATCCACATTTGTCGAAATCATACTTAGACAATTCACCAGGGCACAAGGCATCATCTGGAGGTTCTTTAATCTCAACCAAAGCTACCACAACTATCTGATTGAGGCCTTCCATCTTAGACAAAGTCATTGACCTCTAACCCTAACTCAAGCTAATTTTAATTCTCTATGAGTAATGGCTTGATTTCATACTTGATTAACCATATAGATGTGTTCTTCTTAAGTGGGTGAAGGTTTAGAAACAAACCTCATGTTATTTTGTTGAGTCTATGCAAAGATCTTAAGGTTTTAGTGGGGATGGTTCACGAGTTAGGTCACTTGGGGAAGATGAACGGATGCCATCCGATCATGCATGTATCAAATGGGCAGAGGAGATCATGCCAAATAGACTCTTGGTGCATTAATCGCAGACCGTGTGGCATGCCTTGGTGGAAATGGGAGCGCGCTAAAATTATTTAGAAATATTTTAAGCACTAAAATTGACTTTGTTGATCGGATTTAGAAGATAACATGATTGAAAATTAACATCTTTAAACACTACAAGCCTGACCTTAATTCATTTTCAAGTCATTTGAAAAATTATTTGACATTTTTTAAGCACTAAAATTGATTTTTAAAGAAACTATATATTTTCATAAAAAATAATTATAATAAATTAAATAAGCTTAAAAAAATCATGAAAAATAGTTTTCTGAGTTCCTTGTGAACAAGGGCATTTAATTACAATAAAATCTATTTTTATGAAAATATGTCATTTTTAAAGTGTTTTTTGAATTAAAAACAATTAAAATAATCAAAATTTTCAAAAATACAAAAAATGGTTCAAAATGTATGCAAGTTTTCCCGGAGCACTTAGAATTTATTAGGATTTTTTCCTATTTTTTCTAAGTTAAAAACAAATTTTAAAAGCTTAAAAGTGAGTTTTCCTAATTTTCTCATTAAATTAATATAATAAATAAATTAAAAATCATAAAATTACAAAACCTAATTCTTTGAGTTTTCTGAACTCAGAGAAGTCTAATAAAAACATAAAAATAATTTTTGTAGTTAAAACATTCTTTCCTATTTAATTAAATCAATGAAATTGATCCAAAATTAAATAATATTAGTAAAAACTTAATTCAAAAAATCATGAAATTTTGCTTAAGTGTTCCTCTGACCTTAAAAAACCTAAAATAATTTTCTCATAAATAAAAAAACTTTTTTTTGATAGTTAAATAAATCAATTTTGAAAACCTTATTTCCTAAATTTAAATAGTTATTTAAATTAGATTTAATGAAAAAAAAAACAAAAACAAAAAAAAAATCACATTATTCTCCTCTGATGTTTCAACTAACTCAAGCATATGCCACTCTGAATACTCAAGTCATTTGAGTTGTGTTTAATGAGTTATGAGGTAAAGCAGCCCAAAGACAAAATAGTCATTTTATATTTTGGTTCTTAATAAAAATTTAGGATTAACCAAGGAAAAATGAGAAATTTTGATCTTAATGACAATGTTTGGATGATTGAAATACAAAGGGATTATAAGGTAGAACCTCACTCACCACCTTTGCATAACATCAACAAAATCATAATTTTCCTAATCTTCATAACTTGGAAGTCAATTAAAATCAAATGATTCTTAAATTATGGGCTTAAGCTAGAAAGATAATAATTTACTTTTCTTAAGTCAAAGTTGGGGATGACGTGACAATTTAGTAAGAATACATATCACTTAAATCAAAAATTTGATAACTACCATACGTCTATCATGATTGTTAAGGGCTTAGTTGTAACATAGGCTCGGTATCTATACTCAATTGATCGGATTTAGAAGATAACATGATTGGAAATTAACATCTTTAAATACTACAAGCTTCGCGTTAATTATGAACACCACAATATTAAATGACCTAAACTCGCCTTCGGGGAACCCACTCACATAACTTTTAAATGAAACATCAATTGGTTAGTTGGGTATCTTATCCTCAAAATAATGAAATTATCAAGTTTTACTAAACAACGGGGCAGTCACACTTTGACCTCAGATGATTAATGGAACAATATGATAAGTTCAAAATGAACTCAAATTTTTTTAAGAGATCTTTAACGTGGTTAAGGGTCATGCCTCGAGCATCTTGAAATTTCTTAGATATTATGAAGGGCAAATTAGACTTGCCATATTTTTGTTCTAAAACCATCCACTAGGATCTCCTGAGATTCAATAGAGTCATAACTTATTGGAAATAGTTTAAGCCAAATATTAACATAGGTTTGATATCTACACTCAATTTATATGATTTACAAGATAACATGATTGGAAGCTAACATCTTTAAACACTACAAGCCTGACCTTAATTATGGACACGATAATATTAAATGACTTAAACTTGCCTTAGGGGCAACCACCCACTTATATTTTAAATGGAACATCAATTTGTTATTTGGGTAACCTATCCTCGGAATAATGAAATTATCAAGTTCTACTGGGCAACGAGGATGTCACACGTCGACCTCGAATGATTAATGGAACAATATGATAAGTTTAAAATGAACCCAAAATTTTTCAAGAGATCTTCAACGTTGTTAAGAGTCATGCCTTGAGCATCTTGAAATCTATTAGATATTCTGAAGGGCAAATCGGACTTGCCATATTTTTTTTCTAAAACCATCCACTAGGATCTTCGGAATTTCAATAAAGTCATAACTTGGGGTTAGGTTGCTAAACCTTCATCTACTCCTGCAATTTAAATTCCTTGCAAAATTCTATACATGCCTTGCATGTACTAACCTTTTAGGTGGAGGAATGAGAAGAATCAACAGGTACACTTTTAAATTATTGCATTTACCTTTTTATACTTCTTTCCTCGAGCTTGCATGTTAAACAACAATGTAACCCTGCATGAGAACCAAAACTACTAGGATAGCTGTAAAACTAAAACTAAAACTAAAAATCAATCAAGATAAATTTACCGCCACAACATTTAAAATATAAGATAACTCAAAATTTAATGACAAACATAACAAAACTAAAATTGCAACTAAATTAAGAAGACTTTATCAGAGGATTGGGAATCCCTCGGAGGAGGTAACCTATGGTTGCTAACAAAATTTCTTATGGTCTAAATGTTAGTATGGAACTCATTAAGTTTAGTTTAATAAATTCATTTGAACTTGGTGAATCCAAAAGAAAATAGTGATGTCAGAATGAGGGAACCGTAAGATCCTAATCAGTATCACTCTAATCAACTTTAATATGCCCCCAAAATATTTAAATAACCATGAACCTTAGCGATACCTAATTTGACATCATAACTTGACACATTAGAAAATGTAAACTTGCTACGACAAGGAGCTTGGAGCTAGAATTGTGGGCAACATGACCATCTTCAGCAGCAGAACATGTCTACATTGGCTAAACCATACTCTCTTTCAAATTAAACAACCAAGCCACAGGACTTCAAGGTTTTTTTCTTATGCAATATATATCCTCAAATTTTCTTTAGGCCTTTGTACAACTTTGATGTACGATTTAAGCCCTAACTCTTCTTAGGATTCCATAGTTATCGTTCGTCACAACTTAAATCCTCATATCTTCCAGGCTATTTGTGCGATCGTTTCAAATGAATGTAAGTCTTAAATAAATAAAAATTGGTAAGATGAAACATTTAAATGTCCCTCCTCAAAACTAAAGCCAAACCATATAGTAGCTTGTGAGGTCACCGAGGTTCTCCTCCGGGTCCATGACATCCCTTAGCCTCTTACTTTTCATTCTAAAATAAAATGTTCCAAATTTGAGCCATCCCCCTTTCACACCTCTTTCTCTGGTCTCGTTGAAAAGTCATATCCTTTTTAATTCCCCAAAGATAATATTCCCTAATTTTTTATCGAGAAATTTCTTCGATGACTTTAATTATCTAATATGTAATTAACTATAGAGGCTTGCCATTATAAGAAGCTTTTTCAAACCCAGTAAATTATAAACCCTAATTAATTCTTCATATTAAATAGAATAACTTGTTAGTTTATAAATAAAATGGTTTTCGTAGACCAAACAGATGTCATATATTTCTTAGCTTATTTGATCGAGTCTCACCATCAAGTCTTATGTTTATCTTTCGGGATAGATACATAACTTGAGGTTTAGTTCTCTTTCATTTAAACAACGTAAGATATCAAATAAATGTTATTTCATTCTTTTCTAAACTTATACGCATTTATGTAAATTAATTGTCCATTCGAATCAAGCAATGGGATTTAAATTCCGTCAACCGACAGCTTCCAACGGGCAACTCCGCAAACAAAATAGTGCTGACAGCTTCTGGAGACTCCGCTGAGGACAAGCTTCTCTCTCCATATTATTCATGAAATATTATTTCTGTAAATTTGTAATCTGTTCATGTCCCCCATGAACTAGATTAGCCTTCTTTTATTGGCATGCTTCACCTATTTCTTTCTTGGGTAAGTACGGTCAACTCTTTTAGACTTCAGGATTGTCTGTTCAATCACCTTTGAACAAGAAGGTTTAGGAGGACATTAAGCACTTCTTAATCTTAGTGTAGCGTCGGATCCCCAACAGATGTGTTGGTGGACTAGTTCCACTTGGGCACTGTGCATTGTAAAGTTGGTCCCGCATTGGGTCCTGAACTTCAATTTTCTTTTTCGAGTTGGATTTGTTATCTTTCAAATTAAATGAGATTGTGTCGTGCTGCGCTTGGTCTTTAATTATCCTTATATTAATTAAATCTTTCAAATTTCAAACTATTTTTACTAAAATCATAAAATCTCCATAAATAAAATAAAGACATACCCGGCCTGCAGATCAACCTCGGTTAATTTGTAGTGCTCACACTAATTTTTTGAGGTATTGGTCAAAATATTAAACCTGAGCTTATTTTTGAAGCTGTTACAATGGCCTTCTTAACGCTCACTTTTCCTTGCAACCGGTCAACGAGCTGCAGTGCCTGCAATGTCACTCTCACCATCATGTTTAGAGAAGGATTTGATGAACTAGAGGTTATACTCGGGAAGGCCCCATTCATCGTGATGAAAGTAGCCACTTCTGAGATTCAGGAATTGTCTACTGAGTTTAACCTAAACTATCCTCAGAATTTCCCTTCTAACAAGAAACTCAAGACAGCTACTACCATGGTACCTACTAAGCCTGTTGTTCATATTTATGTTAAGGGAAAAGAAGTTATGATCATTGAAGACCCGACTGAAGGATTAGTTGTCCCGCCGTTAGTGATTGAAATCAGATTGAGTTCAAGGACCACACCGTTAACTAGAACCCAAAGGAGAAATCGCAGCTGAAAGGTTCAAAGGTTTGTTAAAGCCCTGATTTCTAAGGAAGTATCTATTGATGATGCTACTCATCAGGAGGAGTCAAGATTATTAGAGACATATTTACTTTTGCAAGGGAGTAGGTTCCATTCCTTATTGGATTCTAATTAACGGGCATGAAAGTATCCAGAAGATTGCTGCTACTTTCCATCACCTCATGGACATGGTATGGAGAGGAAGAAGCCTACCCCTATCACCCGAATCACTACAGTTTTCCAGAGACTAGCTGTAAAAGAAGGTTGTTTAGTTGGTCAGTTACTCAAACGTGTGAGATGTGCAATATCCCCTCACATGAAGAAAGAAATTCTAAGAGACGTCAGATCTACCGAACGATCTCAAAAATTAACTGAAACTTTGACTGCTTGCATACACGTCTGGCTCCACGTAGGAAATAGATTTGATACCACCATCATTGTTACCGATTGTACTATCACTAGACCTGTAGGTCGTCGACCAATTAAGTTGTGTCTGAGTCTGAGAATTCTACCAATTACCAGACACAAGGATGTTCTTAAAGTTCCAAAAGAAAAGACAAAGAGATCACCCAATATTGTATTTGGTCAACACTACGGGGAGCATACTTCTCTTCGACATGCCGATGTTTCTATTGAGACACTGCGTCTCAGGACATCACCGTGAAAGAAAAGTTGTGGCTACCCAAGGTCATCGTACTGATACGGTCCAGTGACCCCGAAAGGGAGGAGTGTAGAATGAATCAAGGGTTAGACGTATCTAGTATTGTCGCAGCAATTTCTAGCGTGATGGATGAGCAAGTAAAGGATGTCCAGTAAAGTCCTCCAGATCTCAAGGTGCTACAAGAATCAATAATTGAAGAAAAGGTCAAAAAAGTCAGGGTCGAGATTTTTGAGTTGGTCTGAGAACATAAAGTTTCCAATGAGGATGATGAAGACTTTGACTTCAATGATTACCTCAAGGAATATTTCATGGGTATTCATGTCATCAAGACAAAAGATGCAGCATCCACGTGCGATGCTCAACCTCTCATCGAAGAGAATGCCACAGATGGCTGCGTAGGGCTATTTTACTAAGGGATGAGCAAATCAACCAAATGTAGAAACGAATGGAAGAGATGGCCACTGTCATGACTTTCATGGACACAGTTCAAGGGTAGTCTCAACCACCATAGTTAGCTTCCCTAGAAGTCAATCAACCAAGGATTATACATATCATTGATGGAAGGAGGAAAGTTGCCTCAGCAAAGAGAGATGAGCAATAAAATAAGCATTCTCCATCAAGTGCCATACTATAAAGTAAATTTAAGCAAACGGTTGAGCAAGTTCGGGTGGCCTTAGCCTAATCTAAGGGCGGTGCATTAATTTTTAAGGGTATACCTTACCCGAAATTGTTCAATGTCGTGCCCTACCCTAAGGGTTTTGTGTTGCCAAACTTTAAGATGTTTGAAGGAACTGAAAATCCCATGAATTATATAGCCTATTTTCGAGCCAGTTGTGGTAATACTAGAGGTAACAAAGCTTTGCTCTTTTGATAGTTTGTCAGCAGCCTATTATGGATCGCTTTTGATTGGAATGTCGAACTAACTAACGGATCAGTAAAGTCATTCGCCAAGCTAGAACAATTGTTTGTGAAGAGATTTTCCAGAGTGCAGCATCATGTGTATAATAGAGATCTTGTAGTAGAGAAGCAAAAGCTCAAGGAGACTTTAGTGGACATACTCATTTTCTCTCGTTTTCCAGTCTTCAGTCTCGTCTGCAAAAATTGGTAGATTTCATTCATCAGATTTCTTGTTAGGATGAAGTTGGAATAATGGCAGACAGGAACATTCTTGATCATATATAACTCATTAATTTACGCAGGAGTAAAAGTTATCCATCTTCCTTGCACATAGAGGACTCCCTGGTCGATTCCATGCAAATTAGCATAAAACTCCTTCACCACAAGAACTACAGTGGTTGTAGTGTAGCACAACATTTCCCATCATTGTCGCACAATCATCTCTTCAATTACTGTCAAAGGATTGTTCAATCCTCGATTCAAGAATCCTCTTTCTTTGATTAATCTCCTCTTTCTCAGCACTTCGTTAAAGATTCGTTGCGCTTCAGAACTAATGAACTTTCTTCGGTTGAACACTCAAAATATAAGATTTTTAATGGAATTGGAAGCCATAGGGATGAATTTGGTGGAGTTTCACTTCATTTTTGTGGTAATACAAATTTAAGAATCGAATTTAGAAGTTTATAGGGAGTAAATCTTGCCTAAAACTGGCAAAAACCGTCATTTCAAACTCCGAAAATCGTCATCCCATCATTCTCAACGTCGGCGGTGTTGATGGTACTATTTGCGAGCCTTTAGAATTAATTGTCTGGACTCTCGGGAAAAACCCACCATCGGAGACGTCGAGCCCGCCGTCGGCGCCCAAGGCAAAAATTTCATAGTTTTGCTCTAGTCCGAATGCATTCCAATTTTTTCTATGGATCCAATTTTTATGATGATTCAAGGGTAAATATGAGTAGTAGAGTTCAATACTACCACAAAATAATGATTATTTCAAATAAAAACACTTTGATCACAATAAAAATAAGGATACTTATGGGTTGCCTCTCATAAAGCGCTTGGTTTAACGTCGTTAGCCTGACCTATTCAGATATTATTCAGGTTGACTGACAATTAAAACCTCTTTAAAATTTAGTCTTTTACCCTCAAAATTCAGCTTTAGTCTATGTCCATTTACTTTAAATCTATTCCTAGGCTTTTGATCTTCAATTTCAACAGCTCCGTAAGTATAAACTTGAGTCACAGTAAAGGGTTCTAGCAAATGAGACGTCAATTTCCAAGGGAATAACTTCAGCCTTGTATTGTAAAGCAAAACTTCTTATCCTGGTTCAATGTTCATCTAGTTAGTCCTCCGATCATGCCATAACTTTAGTTTTTCTTTATAAATTATGTTGTTATCATAAGATTTATTTTTTAATACATTCATTTGTAACAATCTCTTCTCACTAGCATTTTTCAAATTATAATTGAATTCTTTAATCCCCCAATATGCTTTATGCTCCAATTCTACTGGTAAGTGACAAGTCTTTCCAAAAATCAGCCTGTAAGGATTCACTCCAATAGGAGTTTTATAAGCAGTCATGTAAGCCCATTATAAAGTATCCAATCTAGTAGACCAATCTACTCTTCTAGGGTTTACAATCTTCTCAAGTATTTGTTTAGACTCTCTATTAGAAACTTCAGCCAACCCACTAATTTGAGGGTGATAGGAAGTAGAGATTCTATAAATAACATTAAACTTTTTTGCCAATCTCTGAATGTATTTATTCCTAAAATGGGATTGTTTGTTAGTGATAATCACACTCGGCATTCCGAATCTAGTGAAAATGTTTATCATTAAAAATCTTGAGACACTTTTAGCGTGACAATGAGGTAAGACTTGTGCTTCAATCCACTTTGAAACATAGTTTACCACAATTAATACATATAAGTTCCTAGATGAAGGAATAAATGGTCTCATGAAATCCAATCCCCAAATATCAAAGATCTCAACATCTAACATGAATTCAGAGGCATTTCATTTCTTCTAGATATATTGCCTACTCGTTGGCATCAATCACAAGTTCTTATGTATCTGTAAACATCTCTAATAAGAGTAGGCCAATAGAATCCAACTTGTAAAATTTTATAAGCAGTTTTATCAGTTTCAAAATGACCTCCAAATTCAGAATCATGACATTTCTAAATAATTAATTCAGTTTCTTCATTTGGTACACATCTTCTCATAATAAGATCCTTACATTGTTTATATAAATAAGGCTCATCCCAAAAATATGCTTTCGCATCATGAATAAATTTTCTTTGTTGTTGCAATGTCAACATAGGTTGCAAAATATTACTTACAATATAATTCATAATATCCGGATACCATGGTATTTTCCACTCATTAATATTATAGAATTGTTCATGAGGGAAACTGTCTGTAATTTGATTGTCAGTGTTAGATTATTCATGATATTCTAATCTCGATAAATGATCAGCAATTTGAGTATCAGTTCCCTTTCTATCAATTACCACAAAATCAAACTCTTGCATTAAAAGTATCCATCTAATGAACCTTGGTTTGACATCCTTCTTTTGCATCAGAATTTAATAGCAGAGTGATCAATGTGCACAACACATTTTGTTCCAATTAATTAAGATCTAAATTTTTCAAAAGCATACACTATAGCCAATAACTCTTTTTCAATAACAGTGTAATTAATTTGAGCATCGTTAAGAGTTTTAGTAGCGTAGTATATAACTTTAAAAATCTTATCATACCTTTGTACAAGAAGAGCTCTAATAGCATAATCACTAGCATCGTACATCAATTCGAATGGTTTCTGCTAGTTAGGTGAAACTGTTATAGGGCTTGTGATTAGCCTTTCTTTTAATAACTCAAAAGCATTTAAATAGTCTTCAGTAAACTCAAATTTCTTCTCCTTTTCTAAAAGTTGGCATAGAGGTTTGGTAATTTTTTAAAAATCTTTAATAAAACTCTTGTAAGAACCAACACGTCTAAGAAAACTTCTAACCCCTCTTACATTAGTAGGAGGTGCTAATTTAAATATAATTTGAATTTTTGCAGGGTCTACTTCCATACCATTTTCTGAAATTTTATGCCCTAACACTATTCCTCCTCCAACCATAAATTGATATTTCTCCCAATTTAGAACTAAATTAGTTCTTTTGCATAACTCCAAAACTTTGTCAAGATAATTTAAGCATGCATCAAATGATGTTCCAAATACAGAGAAATCAACCATAAAAACTTCTATTCCATCATCAATTAACTTACTAAATATATACATCATACATCTCTGGAATCTTGCAGGTGCATTACATAATCCGAAAGGCATTCTTCAAAAAGCAAAAGTTCTAAAAGAACTAGTAAATGTTGTCTTTTCTTGATCCTCGGGAGCAATAGTAATTTGATGGTAGCTGGTATATCCATCTAAAAAACTAAAGTATTTATGCCCAGTAACTCTATCCAATATTTGGTTTAGGAATGGTAAATGGAAGTGATCTTTCCTAGTGGCAGTGTTTAATTTTCTATAAATAATGCAAATACGCCACCAAGTAACATGTCTGATAGGTATTAATTCATTATTCTCTTGTGCTTCAGCAGTCACCCCTCCTTTCTTAGAAACACAATGAATTGTACTTACCTAAGCACTGTCTGAAATAGGATATATAATTCCAGCATCCAACCATTTCAAAATTTTATTTTTGAATACTTCTTTCACTACTGAGTTCAATCTCCTTTGTGAATCAACTTTTGGTTTATATTGTTCATCCAGTATAATTCTATGCATGCAGATCGAAGGACTGATTCCTTTAATATCAGCTAATGTCCAAGCATAAGCTTTCTTATATCTTTTTAATGTATCCAAAAGTCATTGCTCTTGCACATTATTTAACTATGATTATATAATAACAGGTAATGTAGATGAGTTTCCCGGAAACACATACTTCAAGTGGTTAGGCAATGTTTTCAACTCAAGTTCAAGTGGTTTTATAATTGACGGAGCTAGATTCTTATCAACATTTCCTATAATATTCAACTTCTCAAATCTTTCCTGAACATAATCTAATTCTTTATTTTCTATTTCGTCCAAAATAACTTCATCTTTGTCTTCAAAATCTTTTTTTTTCAAAATATTCTTTAAAATGCTCGTTCAATAGATGTTCACTAATTTCCATGCAAAAACATTCATTGTCTCTTTCAATAGCAGGATATTTCATAGATTTTGCAATGTTAAAAGTCACTTCTTGATTGTTAACTATCATAGTTAATTCTCCCTTTTGAACATCTATCATAGCTCTTCTAATAGCTAAAAAAGGTCTCCCTAAAATTATAGGTGTTTCCTTATCTTTCTCCATGTCTAAAATAATAAAATCCACAGGAAAGATAAATTTATCAACTTTTACTAACACATCTTCTATAACTCCTTTAGGATAAGTAACTGAACAATCTGGTAATTGAAGAGTTACAGAAGTAGGTGAGATTTCTCCTAATCCTAATCTTTTGAAAATTGATAGAGACATAAGATTAATGTTGGCTCCTAAATCACATAAAGCTCTTCCATAAAATCTTTCGCCAATAGCACATAGTATAGTGAAACTACAAGGATCTTTTAATTTTTCAGGAAGCTTTTCTGAATAATTGCACTACACTCTTCGCTAAGTGCAACGGTCTCATTATTAGTGAACTTCCTTTTCTTGTTGAAAGTATCTTTCATAAATTTCACATAATTGGGCATTTGATCTAAAGCTTCTACAAAAAGAATAATTACCGTTTATTTTATAAGAATTTCTATAAATTTGGAAAATTTTTTATCCTTTTTATGTTGTTTCATTCTTTGAGGAAACGATGGTGGAGGTTTTTCCACAGTAATTTTCATTGGTGTAAGTGGATATTCTAAATCTGAATCCTTTTCTTTTTCTGAATCCACTTTCTCTTTTTTAGTTTCTATTTCATTATGCACTATTGTTTCCGATTCTTTTCCACTTCATAATTGTATCGCTTTTATCTGTTCTTTTCCTTGATCTTTAGGATTTAACAGTACTAGGAAAAGTTCCCAATGTTCGGTTACTAAGCGCAGTAGCGATATGCCCCAATTGTTTTTAAATATTCTTGAAAATAGTTCCTTGATTTTATAGCTGGTTTCCTTGAATTTGTAATTGATTTCCTTGATTTTGCAATTGTTGACCCATGTTCAGTATCAGCTCTTCCATAGACAACTTCTTTCCCTTAAATTGAGTGTTACTGTTAAATCTTGGAGGATAAGAAAGTCTATATATAACATTTCCTTGGTTGGATGAATTTCCTAATGGGTTTACTTGGTTGTTTTAGGTCTATAGTTAACATTTCCTTAGTTGGATGAATTTCCTAATGGGTTCACTGGGTTGTTCGCCAATTGTTGATTTGTAGAAGAATTGTTATTCCAATTAAAGTTAGGATGACTCTTCCAACCTGGGGTTATAATAGTTCGAATAAGGATTTTTGGGTCTATTGTTAATAATATTTAGAGTCTCATATAAAGGTTGAACATCCACAAGCATTTTAGATGAATTCTTTTCCATCATAGTAGGTTTTGGAGAATAACTCATTCCATAATGATCTAATTTCTTTGATATTGTAGCAATTTGCTAAGCTAACATAGATATTGCATCAGGATTTATTTTTTTAAAGGGCCTTTAAAAATTGTTGGTAGTCATCTCTTCTATTAACGAATAAGCCTCATCAAAAGGTTTTGACATTAAAGAACCACCAGCCGCAACATCTATAATCGATCTAAGAGATGTCACTAATCCATTATAAAGAGCTTGGATCATCAACCAATCTGGTAACAAATGATGTGGGCACTTCCAAAGAAGATCTTTAAATCTCTCCCAAGCTTCATATGTTTAGTCTCCATCAATCTGACAAAATGATGTTATGCCATATTTATGTTTAACAGTTTTGGATGGAGAAAAATATTTGTATAGAAATTTCTATGAAAGTTCTCCCCATGTTGTAATAGATCCAGGAGCTAACGAATTGAACAACATCTTAGCTTTATCCTCAAGTCAAAAAGTAAAAAGTCTAAGTCTAACAACATCGTTCGAAACTCTGTCATATTTAAATGTAACACAAAGTTCTAAAAAACTAGTGAGGTGTAAATTAGGATCTTCATTTCTTGTACCTCTAAATTGATTGTTTTGTACCATTTGGATAATAGTAGGTTTGAGCTCAAATGAATTAGCAACTACATCAAGATTTTGGATAGGTAAGTGAATTTCATCTGCTGTAGGATTTGTATAATCTCGTAGAGGCCTTAGTTAATGTTCATTTTCTATTTCTTGATTGTTCACATTATTTTCCATTGTGTCAGGATTATTAGGTTCTTTTCTTAGTTTTCTAATTCTTCTAACAGTACATTATATTTTTGAATCGTAGGGAATAAGATTTTCACGTCAAAATTTATGCATACAATTAAAATAGTATACAGAAAAATAGTTAACTAAATATGAAAATAAGTCGCAATTCAAGTAAAAGTTTTCTAATAGTCCTAATTTTTTTGTTACTCTAATTATGTTTTTTTTTTAAATCTAATTTTTACTCCCTCGCAACGGTGTCAAAAACATGACAGTGACTTTATATATGCTCAAAATACAAGAATTTGTTACTGTTGCTTGTCGGCACTATTTTTGGTGTGGAGTTTGCCCGTAAGAAGCTGTCGGTCATCAGAATTGAAATCTCGTTGCCCGCTTTGGAAGGACGTTAAAAAAGTTGGGTTTTGAAAAAGATGAAGTCAAACTGACTCCATAATTTTCATAGTTTAGAT
>JXCR01144287.1:36072-90494 GCA_002079205.1 Phalaenopsis hybrid cultivar | reverse complement strand
AAAATTTGGGAATATTAGCCAAATTTGGGTCCCAAGGGCAGTTAGGTAATTTGGAGGTGCCTAGGGGCAAAAGACCAAGTTAGGCATTTCACATAGAATTGGATAAATATCCATTCTAAATGAACCATAGATTAATGTATTGTGAAGATATGGTGTACCCTAGTTCCAAGTCAACACCCAGGGTCGACCCTAAAGCCAAATAATCTTATAGGGTGGTGTATCCTAGTTCCAAGTCAACACCTAGAGTTGATCCTAAAGCCAGTAATCCTATAGGGAGAAGATATGGTGTATCTTAGTTCCAAGTCAACACCCAGGGTCGACCCTAAAGCCAAGTAATCCTATAGGGATTTATATGGTGTATCCTAGTTCCAGGTCAACACCTAGAGTTGACCCTAAAGCCAAGTAATCCTATAGGGAGAAGATATGGTGTATCTTAGTTCCAAGTCAACACCCAGGGTCGACCCTAAAGCCAAGTAATCCTATAGGGATTTTCCTTGAGTTCCCTCATAATGATCTTACCTACTAAGTGCTAGAGGTTATGACCAATATGTGGCAGTCCTCTTGAGTTCTCTCATAATGATCTCACATACTAAGTGCTAGAGGTTAAGATCAATATGTGGAACTCAAAATTCCCCCACAATGATCTTACCTACTAAATGCTAGAGGTTAAGGTCAATATGTGGAATTTCAAGCTTATAATGATCTTACCTACTAAATGCTAGAGGTTGAGATCAATATGTGGAATTTCAAATTGAGTATCTTACCTACTAAATGTTGAGGTTAAAGATCATTATGTGGAATTTCAAGTTGAGTAAAAAGAAAAGTTTTGAATTTCTAATGGTGGGGGTGATCAATATGTGGAATTTCAAGTTGAGTAGAAAGAAGAGTTTTGAATTTCTAATGGTGGGGGTACTCCGGGGATTCTTCTTGAATTCTCTTATAATGATCTTACCTACTAAATGCTAGAGGTTAAGATATGTGGAATTTCAAGTTGAGTAAAAAGAAGAGTTTTGAATTTCTAATGGTGGGGTACCTCTTCAAATTTTCTAAGACTAGTCAATAGGAAAGTAGACTTGAGTTCCCTCATAATGATCTTACCTACTAAGTGCTAGAGGTTATGACCAATATGTGGCAGTCCTCTTGAGTTCTCTCATAATGATCTCACATACTAAGTGCTAGAGGTTAAGATCAATATGTGGAACTCAAAATTCCCCCACAATGATCTTACCTACTAAATGCTAGAGGTTAAGGTCAATATGTGGAATTTCAAGCTTATAATGATCTTACCTACTAAATGCTAGAGGTTGAGATCAATATGTGGAATTTCAAATTGAGTAGAAAGAAGAGTTTTGAATTTCTAATGGTGGGGGTACAATATGTGGAATTTCAAGTTGAGTAAAAAGAAGAGGGGTCAATCCTAAGGCCAAGTAGTCCTATATGAACTCCTCTTGAGTTCTCTCATAATAATCTCGTCAATCCTAAAGCCAAGTAATCCTATAGGGACTCTTCTTGAATTCTCTTATAATGATCTCATTTGCTAAATGTTGGAGGTTAAGATCAATATGTGGAATTTCAAGTTGAGTAAAAAGAAGAGTTTTGGAGGTCAAGTAGCCCTATAGGAACTCTCCTTGAGTTCCCTCATAATGATCTTACCTACTAATCCAAGTAATCCTATAGGGATTTTTCTTGAATTCTCTTATAATGATCTTATCTACTAAATGTCAGAGTCAATCCTAAGGCCAAGTAGTCCTATAGGAACTCTTCTTAAGTTCCCTCATAATGATCTTACCTACTAAGTGCTGAGTCAACACCCAGGATTGACCCTAAAGCCAAGTAATCCTATGGGGATTCTTCTTGAATTCTTTCATAATGATCTTACCTACCAAATGCTAAAGGTTAGGACCAATATGTGGAACTTCAAGTTGAGTAAAGAGAAGAGTTTTGAGTTTCTAATGATGAAAGATCATTATGTGGAATTTCAAGTTGAGTAAAAAGAAAAGTTTTGAATTTCTAATGGTGGGGCATTTTCTAGTTTTCTAAGACTAGTCAGTAGGAAAGTCCTATGGCTAGACCTAGGCTACGAATTTCTAATGGTGGGGTACCTCTTCTAGTTTTCTAAGACTAGTCAATAGGAAAGTCCTATAGACCTACTAAATGCTAGAGGTTAAGATCAATATGTGGAATTTCAAGTTGAATAAAAAGAAGAGTTTTGAATTGATCTTACCTTCTAAACATTAGAGGTTAGGACCAATATATGGAATCTCAAGTTGAGCAAAGAGAAGAATTTTGAATTTCTAATTGCGTACCTCTCTAGTTTTCTAAGACTAGTCAATAGGAAAGTCCTATGGCTAGACCTAGGCTACTAAAGAAAGGAACTCTAACTTGAGTAAATAGAAGAGTTTTGATTTTTTAATTGTGGGGGTACTTTTTGTAAGTTTTTGAGATAGTCAGTAGGAAAGTCCTATGGCTAGACCTAGGCTACTGAAGAAGTTTTCTAGACCTCAACCAAAAGTGAGGTCAACATTGCTAGAAGGTTTAAATCCATAGCAACGGCGCAAAAAACTTGACAAAAGTTATAGATTTGATAAAGATGTGTATAAAATATTCATTAACTGTAAAGTCACACTTATCAACGCAAGTATACGTATCGCTCAAGTAATATAGGGCTCTAATCAAGTCCTGGATATTGACCTCACAGGGACTAATATCAGAGGCTACGAACTTAAGATTTAGAAAATCAATACTTAATCACAACAACGTAGTTCAATATGCATATTTGTCACTAATAGGCAATTAAAATAAAAATGTAATTTTAATAAACTCTCAATCAACTAATTCTACTAATAAAGTTTCTAATGTGAAGTTCAATATATAAGAAAGCATCCTTCTCCGTGTCATGAAATTTAAGTGAATGGATAAATTTAATTGGTTCAAATTGTATTATGCTAAATAGAAGTATACCTATTCGTTACCCTTTGGACCAAGCATAAAGAACATTGACTAATCCTATGTTTGGTTACTGAATCTGTGGCTAGGCTGGGAGGATATCGACTCTCACATCGAGCTCCCATGTTCCCCTTGCCTGAGGGCTAACATCTACACTTCAGCACCCAAACGATAGGATCAAAGTGATGATTTTAGTCTATCACTCTAAAATCTCCAATTCTACGCCCGATAATTTTTATTTCCCTATCTATTTGCACCCAACTTAAAAGGACGTTGACCTCCTTAAATCTTAGATGTAATCCTCACTTTAGTTGTAAAACTCAACATATTTTAATAAATCAATTGGCCAGATTGAAAGTAAATTAAGATTAAAGTGAAAAGATCATCACAACTACTTTAACATTCTCATGGCACAACCAATTCAAATCACCTTTTCACAATATCTGAAGGCAATGAGAAAGACAGAGAGAACTACTCAGAGCTCATGGAGAAGATATGATAAAACTTGGATTTCATATATAAAAGAAAAGTCATACAAACTACAGTAAGTAAATATAACTTATCTCAAATTCCTCCCCAAGTAACTCCTCAAAGTTCCTCTGAATCTCCTCCTTTCTTTGCAGCACATAGAATTCTCCTTCAAAGCGGCAAGGAGGAAGAAATGTCTCACTTTCATTTCACGGTTACAATCTCTCCAAGAATTCCTCACAATACCTAACCCTAAATTACACTCCTCTTGGCACCCAAAGACCTCTTGTCACTCTCTGGACACTCTGGACTCCTTGTTTTGGCCTCCAAAATGTTTCTCTTAAAGTTGTAGAAGAGTTTTCAAGAGTTGCCTAAGCGCCCCTTAAGAAATCATCCACATTCAAGGCATCTATTGATAGAACTGTCATTCTCACCGTCGGGGGCCTCGATGGAGCCTTCAACGACCTTCTAAAATATTTAATTGTGGATCCTCGGGAAAAAACCCGCCGTCGGCGTCCAAAATCAAATCTTCATATTTTTGTCCTTTTTGCTCCAAATTCGGTCATTATTGCATCTTTTTGTTCCAATGACCATAATTCAACATAACTGCAATAAAACATCAAAAATACCTTTTCTAAGTATAGTATCATCAAAATCAGTGTAAAATAGGTATAAAAATCTTAACATATTTTTCTTTGGTCAAGTGTGGCTTAATAGGTCAGCTTGATTAGGAACTCAGCCCATAGAAGATGGATAGTCAATGGAAACCTTTTTGTATCGTGTTTTGACACAGCAGATATGATGATATATGTACCAGATATGTTATCTTATGATATGTTGACAACATGAGATGTTTTAGATATACTTTGGATGCATTCAACATATTTTACCATTCGATGGTTCGGCCTATGTTATATCTATAACAACTGTTAGAAGAATATTAATGAAATTTCTTTCAGAATTCAGTCTGTTTCTCGAATTGTGATACACCAAAAATATATGTATTTTTATACCAATATTTTATACTCACTTTTGGTGAAATTCCACTTTAATGGAAGGTATTTTTATATTTTCTTACAAGTTGTTGATTTTTAAGTCATGAAGCAAAAAGGATGAAATTGGGAGTCAAAATGACATTTTTGAAGAAATAATCAACGTTGACAGTGCTGAATTACATAATAGATGGTGGGTTTAACTCAGTGCAGACGACACCATTTGACAGAGAGCAGTGGATTAAATTATGGACCACTGACACCGACAATGCCAGAATGGGCACCGACAGCACTAGAATGTGGGCCGACAGCGCCAGAATGGACGGCGACAGCGCCACTGTTAGTTCTGACTCTGTTTCTAGAAGATTCAGTCTATTTAGATGCTTTTTGAAGAGTTTTTGGATGCAGCTATTGGAGAACCAACTCTAGGTTCTACTTGGGGCAAAAGTTGATCAGAAAAGGGGCTCCTGCTAATTTCTCCTTGCTTGTTTTTGCCACACATCGCCTCTATACAGTTTTTACATCTTCATTCCACCACCATTCATGAGTTTATTTGTAATTTTTTTTAAGAGTTTAGAGTTTTTGTGGTGAAATTATGTGTGGATTTTTATCTTAGAGTGTTGGTGAAATGAAGAGATTTCTTCTTTCTACATTACCTATGAGAGACTACAAGGGATTTTCTTTGAGAAAGAGTTTCATATAAGTGTTTTTTGTTTGTTAGTGTTATATGAACTTTTTTTTATATATGAAATTTGTGTTTTGAGGTATCTTTCTCATGAAGTTTGAGTAGTTTCCTTTATCTTTCTGCCTACTCTCAAATATGGTGAAATGAAGAGATAATATGGATGTGCAATATTAAAATATAAAATAAATATTTATGATTCTTCAACTCTAAACTTAATTTACTTTTTTATCTGTTCAATTGAATTGTTAAAATGTGTTGTGAAACATATGATCCGGGAAATGGAGTTTGTGTTCTACAATAGAGTAAAGATCACATTTGATTCCATGAAGGAGTATTTCATTCATGGAATTAAGTGCAAATAAATAGGGAAATATACATTATTGTGTGTAGAGTTGGAGATTATAGGGTGACAGACTAAAATCTATAATTTGGTCTTAGTATTCAAAAATTAAAGTGAGACTTAGCCTTCAAGTGAAGGGAAGTGGGAGCTTTGGAGTGGGAGCCAGTATCCTCCTAGCTTAGCCATGGATTTAGGGATTAAACCTGGGATTAGCCAATGATTTTTTATAACACTATATCAGGGTAGAGAATTAAAACTGCTCCTATTTGGTACAATACATACTAAAACCATTTATCTCATCTCATTTAACCAAAATCTCATTATAGTGGAAAAGATGTTTTTTCACATAAGAAATCTTCATCACATAAACATATTTTAGTAGTTTAGTAGTTACTATTTAAACTTTTCATTTCAGTTTTGCTAATAGTTAAATAATTTAGTTTTGATAATATCTCTACATACAAAATTTGTGACAGTAATTTTATTTTACCTTCTGTAAATTTCCTAGTAAATTTATCATTTTAAATTTAAACCATCCCCGTGGGATCGATATTCGAGGCTTAAGTAGGAAATCCTTTATTACTTGATAATGATAGGTATACTTGGTTAGAATCCAAACATTTATTAATTAAATATCTTAATCATAAATATTGCATCAAGTTTTTAGCACCGTTACATAGCGGAGTCAAACTTATATAAATTTTACACAACTATATTTCCTCGGGATCAAGTTAAGAATAAAATAACTTCGGTAAATTAGAAAATTTAGAGATAATTTAACTAAAAAAATAAAAAATAAAATGTCCAAAAAGAAATAAATTTTTTCTTAAGAATTATTTTTAAGAAATTTTTCTTTTCTTATTATATTTGTTTATGCAAAATACTGGATCTAAAGGTTTAGTGTCTTACGATTAAGAATTAAAACGTACTATTATAAAATTTTGAAAACAATAAAAAGAAATTAAAAATTAAAACAAAATGGTGACTAACCTAGATAATCAAATAAATGAAAATTGACAAAGACCTTTAAGAGATTATTCTAATCCGACAGCAGATGAACTTCACTTGACCATTCAAAATCGTAATGTTGCTGCTAATTCATTTGAGCTTAAACCTGCTATTATCCAATTGGTACCAAATAATCATTTTGGAGGAACACTTATTGAAGAACCTAACTTACATCTTGCTAGTTTTTTTTAAAATTTGTGCTACTTTTAAATATGATGGAGTGTCTAATGATGTTGTTAGGCTTAAACTATTTCCTTTTTCATTAAGGGATAAAGCCAAAGCTTGCTTAAATTCATTAGCACCTGGATCTACTAGAACTTGGGGAAAACTATCAAAAAAAATTTTGGCTAAATATTTTCCACCCTCGAAAACCGCTATGCTTAGAAATGATATTACATCTTTTTGTTAGTTTGAAGGGGAATCGATATATGAAGCCTGGGAAAGATTTAAAGATCATCTTAGAAAATTTCCATGCCATGCTTTACCAAATTACTTAATAATTTAAACATGTTAAAATGAATTAGTAGGATCACTTAGATCTATTATAGATGTTACTGCAGGTGGGACCATTTATGCCTTCATTTAAAACATGTGATTGATGTCAACAAGTAGGAAATATTTCTAGAAGAAATAAAATGCCTTTAAATTAAATATTAGGAGTTGAAAAAATTTTTATGTGTGGGGATTAGATTTTATGGGACCATTTATGCCTTCATTTAGAAATTTATATATATTACTTATTGTTGATTGTATGTTCAAATGGATTGAAGATATTGTTGTACCCAGATGTGATGCTCGAAGTATTTTTAAATTTCTAATTAAAATATTTTTACAAGATATGGAATACAGAGAGTAATTATTACTGATGAAGGATCTCATTTTATGAATAAGAGAGTCAAAAAATTGATTAAGAACTATCATATTATGCATAGAATCTCTACTGCTTATCACTCTCAGATTAGCGGTCTACCAGAGATATTAAATCGTGAAATTAAATGAATTTTTGAGAAAGCTGTAAATTCCTATAAAATGGATTGGTTTTCAAGATTAGATATTGCATTATGGGCATACAGAAATCCTTATAAGATTCTTATAGGAACGTACAAATTATAGGTGATAATGATTCATTAGGTGATAATTAATTTGGAAAAGGTTAAGTTTTAGGTGATAATGATTCATTATTTGAATTTTAATTGAAAATCAAAAAGGGGTATTAAATTGATTAATTATTGACTTCAAAAGTCATACCCTTAAGTCATAGGTTTATTTAATTTTAATAAACCTCCAAATTTGAATATTTTAGAAATTTATTAATTTATCCTTTTAATTTGGAAAGTGAGGTTGGTTTCTACCAATTAATCCCTTTTTAATTTCAATCATCCAAATAAGCTGATTAAGATCAGAGGTTGCTCATTTTACTCTAATTAAGCCTAAATATTCATTAAGGTCAAATTCCTAAAATTACACTTTAGCCCCTAAGGCTCTACCACGTCATAATTTGTCCAATTCAAATCAAATGACTTTGAAATTTTTATTCCACTTCATTCATGAGTCAATTAAGACATCAGAGGAGAAAATGTGTTTTTCAAAATTTAATTTAATTTATATAATTATTTTCATGTAAAAATGGGATTTTTAAAAGAAAATTTGCTAACTTGCCCAAGGTGAAGCCTAATAACTTGAAATTTCTACTAGAGGTATACCTAGGCCAAAGATCCATTTGGACCAAATTTCATGATTTTTTGAATTTTATTTGAATTATTAGAATTATTTTAAATTCAAGGGTATTTATTGAATATAAAATATTTTAAATGGGGAAAATAAAGTTTTGTATTTTTGAAAAATCACCTTCATGTCAAAGAACCCAGAGAATCAAATTTTTTATTTTTTTGGTTTTTTTTTATTTATTGGAATTATTTTAGTGGAAATCCATTTTTTAGCCTTTAATAATTATTTTAAGCTTAAAAATACAATATCTCTATTTAGAAAATCAGGAAAAATATACCAATTACTTCTAAATTCTTAGAAAAAAATTTAAAATATTTCTATGAATTTTTAATTATTTAAATAGGTCATAGAGAACTAAGAAAATAAGTTTTCAAAATTTTTTGAGTTATATTTTGATCATTAAAATCATTTTAGTGCTAAAAAGGATATTTAACTTGAAAAATCAATTAATGTCATCAAATGGACTCAAAATGCTTTGAAATTTTTATGGGGAGTATGTGGATCATAAAAAATAGTGGAGATTAGAAATCAAATCATTTTGATGTTTGTGTTTTCAAAAATTAATTACCTTAGTTTTTTACGGTTTAGGCAAATTAGGTTTATTTTGAATGACTTAGCTCATAAGAAATTTTTCTAAAGGTTCTTTGGTCATCACAAAGCTTCCAAAATTTTCTTGGATTTTTCTAAGTAACATGCTAATTATTATGATTAATTTAAGCTTGAAAAATATGGATCTCTGTCTAGAGGTTTTTTCTAGCATTGGAAAAATCGAAAAATGTTCTTCTTGACAGAGGCTACAACTTGCCAAAAATTTAAGCTATGATGAAATGCCTATATGCATGGAGAGTCAAAATACTCCTAACCCTAATTGATTTTTTAAAAATAAAATATGCATCAAATGGACACAAAATTTAATCCACATTATTCTCCTCTATTCACTGAGCAATAGGGTATTTTTATTTTATTTTATTTTTTATTTTTTTGCACCAAGATATGGATTTTTGAAGTTAAGGGTCATTTTTTGAATTTTTTAATTCCCTATTTATCTATTTAAACGTGCGACGCCACATCATCCTAGGCAGCTCCAAAGCTCCACCCGACGTGCTCCTATTCGACGCCACCATCCACTTCAGCGCTGACTCAGCCCGTGGTTTATGTCCCGAAGCACTGTTGGGCTTCATCTTGACTGTCCATCTGATACACGCTTGATCGAACGGCGCTCCGTCATCATCCCCGATAGCCTAACCCTAGAACCATCCATCTTCCAAGCTTAATATCTGCCTCATTTCTTAACCAAATTAAGAATTTTTTTTTTAAAATGCTCGTCTAAACTAGAGAAACATATCCAAACATTTAAGATGCAATGAAATTAAGCCCAAGCAAATGGAGAATCAAATGAAGCTTGAGAAGAGAAGAAGTTTAATACCTTGACTCTAAGAGGGGAAGCTTCAATTAGAGATGCTCGACATGTTTGTGGAGGTCCAAGGAGGCTAAGATTTGAGCCTCTTGCTGTGGTGTAAGGTCTAGGTATGAATTTGGCCAAGCTCAATTTTAGGTGATGATCTAGAGCTATGTTATGGGCTCTTTCAGAGGAGTATTTGATGGGGCTTTACCTTCTCTTACTGTTGAGAAGGTGTGGGCACAAGTAATTGGAGTTTGGTGGAGTTTTAAGGGATGTCCTATGTCTGCCCTAATTTTTTAGCTCAAAATTAGGGTTACACATGAGTAATTAGGGCAATGGAGTGATTGGATTGCACTGTGAAGGTCTTAAGGAAGCTTAAGGAGTGATTTGGAGGTCTCTCTCTAAGAAAATTTCAGCAACCCTCTCATAGCCGTGGGGGGAAGCTTTTATTAAAATGGCCAAGGGGTGACTATCATGGCCAATTGAGGTGTGAAAAATGGTGCTTAGGTGGAGGGCAGAGAGGCTCTAACATCTCATTTGGGTGAGGTAGCCTCTTGGTTTGATTTGGGTGAAGTTCAAGAGGAGGTGGTCCTCAATTTTGGCTTCTCCAGTGACTAGGCCGGGGGAGGTGGCTAGGAGCTCAGGGAGCCTAGGAGAATATGTCACAGCAATTTAATGGGCTAAGGTTTATTTTTGGACAAAAGATCTTAAGCTTAAGCATATTTGGAAAACATATCCTATAATTTAGCGCACCATTGGTCCATGGCTCACATAGCTTGGGTTAGGTGTGTTTTGGCTCAGTCTTAGGGTCAAACTAATTGCTGTGGAGTCATTAATTTGATGGCTTTGGGATAGTTAAGCTACATTTAGTGCATGGGTCCAAGTGAGTGCAAATGACCAAAAATTGGGTTTGGACTAGGTTAGCCATTTCAATTTGTCCAAATGAATGTTGCATTTGGTGTAAGTGATTGTAACAAACATATTTGGTGGATTATGAAAAGGGTTTTGAGTTCAATTGGAGGGTCAATTTGAAGGATTTTGGAGATTTGGTCAATTTGGGCTTGTTGGGCTAGACTTAGGGTCTAGATTGCGCTAACCATGGGCTAAGTCCAAATTGATAGTTGAAAATGGTCAATAGGAACCTCATGAAGAGTTTTTAACTTAATTTGGGTGCCAATTTTGGGGTTAAGACATTCAATAGGATAAGATTAGGTCATGTGGCCAAAATTGGGGCTTTGATCTAATTCAAAATTGAGCTCAAAGCATGGGCCAATTGAACTTGGATTTGGTTTCTTTTTGTCATATTGAAGGTGAATTTCAGTTTGGGATTGAAATTTGGGCAGATTGGGATTAAATTTATGGACATTTGAGTTGAATTTGGGGAAATTTGGGCCTTTAAAGGCAAATTTGGGGGTCTTGGTCAAATATGGTCAAGTTGGCAAAATTTGGTCATTTGGTAGTTGAGAAAAATGAAATTGGGAATATTTGGAATATTTTGGAAATTTTTGGGATTCTTTAGAATTTTTGAAATTTTGGGCCCATAAGGGTCACTTTGGTATTTTTGCAATTTTTTTGTGATTTAGGGTAATTTGTGTGTTTTCAAAAGGTTTGAAATGATTTTTGAACAAGTTTGGATATTTTTGGATAAATGTTAGAATTTTGACAAAATTTATGGTTTCAAGTGTACTTAGGTAATTTGGGGGAGTTTAGGGGTAAAAGGTTAGCTTGAGTATTTTGGGTAAAATTGGGGAAATAACCACCAAAAGTAAGTCATGGACCATTGGAAACCCCATTTGGGTCCTTTATGCACTGGTCTTAGCTAAGCCCTATCCTAAGGCTAGTATGTTTAGGGGACCATCTTCATGAGTTTCACAAAGACTCAAGCGACCAAAGTCAAAAAATTTTGGGTTTAGGGTAGTGAGTGATTGTGAGTGAAGTGAGTGCCTTAGCTCTAGACCAACACTCAAGGTCAACACTAAGGTCAAATAGCCATATACAAATTGTCCTTGAGCTCCCCCATAATGACGTCACCTACTAAGTGCTAGAAGTTACGACAAATATGTGGAACCTTAAGTTGAGTAAAGAAGAGTTTAGAATTTCTAATGGTGAGGGTGCCTTTTTCTAGTTCTCTAAGAATAGTCAGTAGAAAAGTCCTATGGCTAGACCCTCGGCTACTAAAGATAAAGACTAGACCTCAACCAAAAGTGAGGTCAACAAAAGGACCCCCAATAGGTGCAGTGTGTCGAACAAGCACACCGCACATATTGGCTTTGACGAACAAGATAAAAAAAACCAATACAGACTGCCAAGTCAGTAGACGTAGAAGAAATGTGTAGAGTTGTGTGTGTTATTGGTTTCCACTGGGAAATTAGCAAGTAAATATTTTGATTGAAATCAAGAGGTAAGAACTTTTGTTGGGGATTAGAGAGTGGGCTTTAGTGTTGTCAGATTTCAAGTGTTTTTATAGGATGGGAATCATCATGTAAGTGTTGATCCCAAAGTGGGAATTTGAGATTTAGGTATCAATTTCAAAAGGGAGTCGAAAGTTTGGGACCGACCTTGAAAAATTAGAATCATAATTTTGGCATTGATTGTAAAGTGAGGATTTGAAATTTAGGTAACGGTTTCAAGAGAAAGAGTAGGAAGTTGTGGACTGACCTTAAAACAGGAAATCAGAAGTTAGGTACTGATTTCAATGTAATCATTTGAAATTCAATTATTGTCTCAAAAGAGAGTGTCGAAAGGTAAGGACCAACCTCAAAAGAAGTGAATCAGAAGTTAAGGATTGATTTGAAATGAGAATTGATAGGTAAGGTTCAATCTTAAGAGAGAGCTTCAGAAGGTAAAGACCATCCTTGAAAGGTAGTGGCTGATTCGAAGATGAGAATTGACAGGTAAGGGTCAATCTCAAGAGAGAGCATTGGAAGTTAAAGACTGACCTTGAAGGGGGTGAATCAGAAGGTACTGACTAATTCGAAATGAGAATTTACAGGTAAGGGTCAATCTCAAGAGAGAGCATCAGAAGGTAAGGACCGACCTCAAAGGGTAGTGAATCAGAAGGTAGTGGCTGATTCGAAGACGAGAATTGACAGGTAAGGGTCAATCTCAAAAGAGAGCATCGAAAGGTAAAGACTGACCTCGAAAGGGGTGAATCAAAAGGTAGTGACTGATTTGAAAAGAGAATTGACAGGTAAGGGTCAATCTCAAGAGAGAGCGCCAAAAAGTAAGGACTGACCTTGAAGGTAATGAATTAGAAGGTAGTGGCTGATTCTAAGATGAGAATTGACAGGTAAGGGTCAATCTCAAGATAGAGCATCGGAAGGTAAAGACTGACCTTGAAAGTAATGAATCAGAAGGTAGTGATTGATTCAAAGATGAGAATTGACAGGTAAGGGTCAATCTCAAAAGGAGAGCATCAGAAGGTAAGGACTGACCTCGAAAGGGGTGAATCAGAAGATAGTGACTGATTCAACATGAGAATTTACAGGTAAAGGTAAATCTCAAAAAGAGAGAGTGTCGGAAGGTAAGGACCGACCTCAAAAGGGGTGAATCAGAAGGTAGTGACTGATTCAAAATGAGAATTGACAGGTAAGCGTCAATCTTAGAAGAGAGTGTCAAAAGTTAAGGACTGACCTCGAAAGGGGTGAATAAAAAGGTAGTGACTGATTCGAAATGAGAATTGAAAAGTAAGGGTCAATCTCAAGAGAAAGCGTCCGAAGGTAAGGACCGACCTTGAAAGGGGTGAATCAGAAGGTAGTAACTAATTCGAAATAAGAATTGATATTTCTAAAAAATTTATGGTGTTGAATTCAAAGATATATGGCATGTGAAGAGGTTGACATTTTTTTGAGGAAGGTATCCAAAATTTTGTGGGGTTTCGTGCAGAATGTGCAACTCCACGGTGATGCGAAAAGTTAACGTAGGCAAGGATAGTCGTGCTACGCGAGCAAGGAGTAAGAAACTCTGAAATCGAGAGAATCCACTCAAGAAATTTGTTTTCTTTTCTTGTTGTTTTATCACTTTTAGTTTTCAAAAATATGTTTTTCAAATTTTAATTTTAGTTGGTTGATTTTTCAAAAGAGACTTTTTTTTACTTTAAATTTATCATAATTTATATTTTTCGCGTCATTTTTTCGTTCAAAAGTTTCATTTTTTATCATTAAATGTCTGCTGTTTGGTTCTTCGTTCATTGCAGTTGCGAACCAATGCATGGTTCAATGGCTTTTATCCATCGCAACAAGAAGGGAAATTGAACAATGAGACAAATGTTTAGAAATAAATTTCATTAATTTTCTTCAATAAAATGTTACAGATGAAAAGTAAACCAATGCCTAAAAAAGAGTACAATATGCAAACTGTATGAAGGTACATCCGGAATGTGTCATGTCGAGTACATATCATGGACTGATCATGTCTGATACATATCATATCTGTAATGTAGTAGAGAAGAAAGAAAAACTCTCTAAATATATGTCCCCTTGCATAGTGAGCTCAGAATCAAGCTGACCTTGTGAGCCACGTTCCAGGACAAGAGTTCCCTTCATGTGCACCTACGGTGTTATACTTTCGGAATGCAGTGCTTGGCAACACCTGCATCGTTGCTTCTTAGAATAAGCACTTAACCTACTAGCAAAGGATCTCTACAGATCCTTAGAACTTGCCAGGGCCGATGGCATCAATTTCCTTCCCAAAGAGAATATTGCTTTCACTCATGAATGAGACTGTGCAGAAGGGTCTTACAAAATCATGATGATCAATGTGAGGAGGTATGCAGTCTCTTTTGTCATATATGCAGATGATGCAACTGTTTGAAATAGAGTCGACTGACATTATGTTCCATCAAACCATTCATTTAATCATATGTTTGGTCATCGGGGGTAGCAGATCCACTTGATCGTACCTGAGAATCCTCGAAGGATTTCCTTGCCTGTCTTTCATGAAATTGTAGTAGCATCCGCAATGTATTGTGATCCTTCCCTTTCGTCTCATCCATTTCCTTAGCTTAGAGTATGTTCTTTCCATGAGCAAGCCTGCTCAACCTCTGTATCTTAAGTCAAAGATACAATCTAGAATACTTTTTTCATCTTCTTTTGAAAAGACCCTGGTATAAAATTCCAGTCTTTGAATATATTGATGAGTTCTCCACGGACTTCTTGATAGAACTCAAAGCTTCTTTCGTTGACTTTGCTGATTTTATAATACTCTGTTGTGCTGAGGACGGGTAGCTAGTGCGGGCAATTCCCTAATTTCATTATTGATAGGAATCCAGACTGGTGCTGGTGTTTCCTCTAACGGGATGTATGACTCGGTGTCCATCGGAACATACAACTCAGTATACCATGGGTCATATTATTTTGTACCCATTAGGATATATGCCCCCTCTATCTGGCAATCGATGGTTTGAGATTGATCTTCATTAGAGGCATATTCTTTAAGAGTGTTGAAATGCTCCAAGTGCAGTACATTACAGTCCGGACATTCGACAAAAGCTCTTGTAGCTGACACTTGTTGCGATATTTCAATGTTTCAAGTAGAGCAATCTGCGCAAAGTTCATCCAAGGCTAGCGATGCTTCTGGCTCTTGAACATACCCAGGCTCCTCATCTTTGGTGGGCAAGTTGGAAGAAGTTTCCTTCATATTTAGATTATAGATGTGTCCCTCTGGAATGGAGACGAGTTGGTTTTCTGTTTTTTGTTGACATCTCTTTTCTTCTCTCAAGAGAGCTCTGTGCTTACGTCGGTTGGAATTTCTCCGTTGATTCCTTCGTAGTGAAGCAAAAGGTATCATACCATTGTTAGCAGCAACCAAGTTTCTTGCCAGAGTGGCTACCATGGATGGTAGATGACCGGTTCCTTCCATGGGATCGTGTTGTCTTATCACATTTTTCCATTTCAGCGAGGAATTACCTTTGGATCTAATTTCAAAAGAAAGGGCAGTCCCTCCTTTTCTTGTCCCCTGACTACATCCATTAGAGGACCATTATATTTCATGTCGATTTCATTGAACTCAATGTCGAAGTCAATAATGTCACCTTGTGGTGTCATCTCCTCATTAAGCGCGACGTTCCAGCCATCCTGGAAGGCAAAGATCATCTTCTGACCTCACATTTTTCTACAGACGATAGAAAAACATCAGTGAGCTGAAAATTAGCATGAACAAGAACAAAATAGATTTTTTTAGTTAGAGGAAATTTTAATTTATTTGGGTGAATGAATTAATTTATTTATGTATTTATTTTGTTTAATTTAGTAGAATATTAAATTTAAACTTAATGGTAGAAAAGAGAATTGCAGCCTGTAGTTTTCCAAATTCTTCATTAAATTGAGGTTAATTACAAAATTTTTGGACCAGGTCACAGACTTTTGGCCACATAGATAACCCCCAGAAAAATAAAAAATTTACATTTTTCAAATCAAGTGGCGATAAGCAACGTCAGGTTGCGTAGTATGTTTTCAGGTATCGTCCATTGATTGGCAGCATGGGTCTTTCACCGCGAAAATCTACTAATTTGTAGGCTCCTCCTTTGTAGACCTGTTCAATGACAAATGGTCCCTCTCAAGTTGGTTCAAATTTTCTACCTATCTTGTGGCGTGCAAGAATATTCCTTTTGACTACAAGAATGAGGTCACCAACTTTAAATATCCTTGGGCGGACCAATTTGTCGTGAGCTTGCACCATCTTTGCCTGATAAAGCTCCAAATGTTGTTGTGCTTCAAGTCGTTTTCCTTCAAGATTCTCTAGTTCTTTAAGTCTGAGCTTTGCACTTTCCTCTATTGTAAGTTGTTTGGCGACTACGACTCTAAGAGACGGCGTTTGAATTTCTAACGGTAGAACGACCTCAGAACGGTACATGAGCATGTAGGGTGTACACTGAGTTGGAGTCCTGAACGTCGTTTGATAGGCACAAAAAGCTTCTAGCAATTTATTGTGCCAATCCCTTTTATTTTCATCTAATGTTTTCTTCAAAATCTATACCAATGTCTTTTTGAAGGCTTCAGCCAATCCATTTACTCTAATATAGTAAATTGTAGAGTATCTCTAATCTAATCCGTATCATTTGATGAAGTTGTTGATTTTTGTACTTTTGAATGTAATCCCGTTGTTCGAGATTACTCTGCATGGTGCACAAAAATGGTAGACGATTTGGCTTTTGAAGAATTGGAGGACATGATGTGCTATAACCTCTCGTAGCGGTACAACCTCTACCCATTTAGAGAAGTAGTATGTACCATCGAGAAAAAAACATTTTCCTTTAGAAGATGGAGGGTCTATCGGTCATATTATGTTCGTGCCCCAACACTCGAATGACCACGAAACAACAGATTGGTGTAGCACATTCAGAGGTTGGTGCAAGATCACCCCATGCACTTGGTACTAGTGACATTTTCTAGCTGTCTCCATGCAGTCGGACATCATTACTGGCCAATAATATCCGAGTCTTTTGATCTTCATTTTCATCTTTGGCCCTGACTAGTGAGCGCCACACAATCCAACATATACTTCTTTGACAATAACTTGTGCCTCGGCTTTGCTTAAGCACCGTAGCCACATCTGATCAGATGATCTTTTGTAGAGGACATCACTTACTAGAGCATACGACATAGCTTTTTTTGTGATGTGATGTGCTTCACACTTATCTTCTGGTAGCTTTTTAGTATGCAAATACTCGATCAATAGTCTACGCCAATCTTCGTTGATATTTGCAATCACATTTATTGTTTCTTCTTTTCCGAGCTTGTATAGATTTTCAAGGTCAATTTGAGACAAAACCTGTCTTCCTTATACTGTGATTTCAATGAAATCCTCCAGGGGACATGCCAATTCCCTAGCGATTTTTGCTAGTGCATCAGCATGGGCATTTTCTACCTGGGAATCCGATAGAAAGTCACATTAGGAATCTGTTCCAGCAGCTTCATCGTGTAACAGCGTTATTGTGCTAGTCTTGGTTTCAAAATTTTGTATTTTCTGGCAACTTGCTAGATGACAAGTTAAGAGTCACCGTAGATGGAAATATCTATTATGTCCATTGAAATTACCAACTCCATGATTAAGGCTAGAATTTGTCCTTTGATAGTACGGAGGGGAACAAAATTTATATTAAATTGCAATAAAATCACTAACCATCTTGCTAGACATCCGGAGAGTGTTCGTCAGGTCATCAAATATTGCAACGGATTAACTTTTGAGATTAGGGTAATTTTATGACAGAGCATGTAATGACTAAGCTTTTGGGCGGCAAAAATTAGTGCCAGGCAATGCTTCTCAATAGGTGGATACCTCATCCTCGTCAGTATTGAACGATGAATTAAGTAGTAGAGTGTGTTTTCTTTAGCCTCATCTTTGACTCTGGCTAAGTGGGCTCCAAGAGAGTCATCTAAGGCCGCGGTATAAAGTATCAAGAGTTTCCTTGGGATAGGGGCTGCCAAAACAGGAGGTGTTATTAAATATTATTTAACATCCTCGAAGGGCTGCTAGCATTTCTCTTCCCAAATGAATTTGGCATCCATTTTAATTAATGTCGAGAAGGGCTGACACCAACCTGAGAGATTAGAGATGAAGCGTCTCAGATATGCCAACTTCCCTTGGAAGGAACATAGTTGTTTCAAAGTTTTAGGAAGAGGCATTTCCAAGATGGCTTTAATCTTATTCGGGTTGATCTTGATTCACTTATGATGGACAACGAATCCTAGAAATTTCCCAGAGGTAACGCCAAAGGCGAAATTTTGGGGATTAATTTTAAGGTCATATCGTCATAAATGTTCAAACATGATCCTCAAATCGTACAAATGGTTTATTTTTTGCTTAATTTTGATGACCAAATTATCCACGTAGCATTATACTTGGTTGTGAATGACGTCATAAAAAATCTTTGTCATTGCTCGTTGGTATGTAGTTCCAGCGTTCTTTGACCCAAACAACATCATTGTGTAGTAGAAAATGTTGATAAGCGTTCTAAAGGCTGTAAGTGTTGCATCCTTGGGAGCCATCTTGATTTGATTATACCCCAAAGATCCATCCATGAAGGAGGAAATTTCGTGTGTAGAGGCGATATCCACCATCATTTCAGGTATTAGTAGTGGAAACTCGTCTTTCGGACATGCTTTATTTAGATCTTTGGAATCAACACAAATACGTATCTGTCCATTGTTCTTCTTGACTGGAATAATGTTAGCTAACCATGTGGGGTACTACTCTTCCCGCACAAAGTTAACGTTTATTAATTTCTTCACCTTGGCTATGACATGTTGTTCTATTTCGAGGCTCATTCGTTTCGGAGGTTGTTTTAAAGGAGTCATAACTTTTTCCACCCTGAGTTTATGAACTGCTACTTCTGCTGACAGTCCTGGCATTTCATCATAACTCCAGGTGAAGCAATATTTAAAATCTGTTAACAATTTGATCAATTCTAAAGATTCTTCATCATTGAGTAAAGAACTTATAAAGGTAGGTTTGGGTTGTTCTTCAGTCCTGAGGTTAATTTCCTTTAACTCGTTGACAGTTGACTTGATTATCTCCTCAAATTCTTGGGGAGCATCTTCTATTGGTTGATCATTAGAGTCATCCTCTATATCGAGGCAATCCTCTTCTGATTTACTAGTAACTACCACACAAAATTTTGAATCATCGACTGGTCCCACTGTACCAAATCCGAGACCATCTTTTGAGTTTGGAGTTCAACGTTTAATAACTTTTTGAAAAGTTGTAGTTTACCTTTTGGCATTTGTTTTGGCAAATGTCCCTGTTGAATTAACTTTTGTACATAAGGCGAAAAGTAACCAAAAGGCAATTCCGTTAATTCGCTAGGATCATCATCCAAAATTACATAATTTTCAAGATTAGTAGAGGTAGAAGCATGTTAAAATTTGATCGGCTTTGAACTAACACTACAGACTTCCTTGATCTCTAAACTCTCAACCATTTGAGGGAGGATTGGAGTAAGGGTCATAGTATTTACATAGTGGTTTATCCGATCATACATTGTTTCATATTCACTTTTTTCCGTATCTTCTTAGGATATCTTGTACTGAGGTTTCTTCTATTTTTTCATCATTATTTCATCTTTAGAACTGTCTTCATCAACAATGTTGATGGTTGGCCTAGTTGGTTCAACAATTTGATTGATACTTCCTCGTCCACGTCCCCCGGCCCTGACCTCGGATGCACGAACCGAAAGAAGCTCCATAAATTTGTTGCAGAAGGGTGGCGGAAGATCGTTGAAGAGGAGTTGAATGGCCTCCTTTTCTGATTTTTTTGAATCTTTATTTTTGTTTGTCGGAATCTTGAGGGAGAAGACAATTTTCTTTGGTGGCGCATAGTAGACAACATCTTCATGAATACCAACTTCATGAATTGAAAATGGTTGTAGATCTCAATTGATGCAGTATTCTTGTCCTTCTTTGTAGTATTTGAAGAACTAATGTAGAGATGATGGAACCATGTTGTGTTCATGAATCCACAGTCGACGAAGTATAGTGTTAAAAGAGGTTTCATCGTCGATGATATGAAATTTAGCGGTTGTTGCTAGTTCTCTGACCTTCATAAGTAATGTGATCGATCCAAGGGATCTTTCTCCTTTTTAGTTAAATCCTCTTAGCATCATTTTATTGGGCGTAAGCTCTTGGGTTTTGATGTCCTAATAGACCAATTTCTGTAGACTCATCAAGTTGAGAGATGCTCTTCGATCTACCAGAACTCTAAAAAATTCGAATCTTCCGATGTTGACGGAGATATAGAGTGGTCGATTGTGGTCGGTGGTACCAAGCAGCAAATCTTCATCTTTGAAGGTTACCACTGACTGTTCTTTCAACGAGCAAACTTCATCTGAGGATGTGCTGGCCAGCTGAGCTAGACAAATCTCTGAGTCAAGCAAAGCTATAATCAAAGCATCCCTCATCTCCTTTGACAGGATCAGAGCATCATAAATGCCTAGTCGGGCTGACAACTTCCTAAGATGAGCTAAAACGTTGTAATCCACTTTGTATCGTCCTCTAATTTTCTCTTGGTTATGTGTTTCTTCTACTTATAGAGGTGAAGGTAGTTCTTCTCGAGTTACTATTTTTTTTCCTTTGTATGTAGGAGCTATCGTTGGGGACAACACTTTCCCACTTCTTAAGTTTATTTTCATAATTTATTCTCCTTGAGGTATCATTCTTAAATCTTCTGGTGTTTCTTCTTTGTCGGAAAGATCTAAGTTGAGGGCGAGTGGTGAGCCGTGGTGTTCGAAGATTGACTCCTCGCTCACGGTGCTGTCGTAAGCGGTATCATTGATGTCTTCTTCAGTATTGTTAGCGAGTTCATAGGACTCAAGTACGATTTAAGTACCATTTTGGGCATCGAGATTAGAGTTACATTGGTCACAATCGATTAAGTCATCACTAGAAAGAGTTAAAATGTAGCCAAAATCACAATCATTATATTCATCAGCCCCTGAAAAGAAAAAAAGAAAATTGTACAAAGTCAGGGGTTCCAAGATTTTCTTCCCCGAATCTAGGACAACCAATCTAGTGGAGGAAACCCCTATTCTACCCTCTGTGCTATCCATCTTCATGATGAAATTCTTCTTTTTCTTTGACTTTTATGACGACGGCATTGGCATTGAAAGCTTCATCTCAGGCTTGGCGGGCAGAAGACTCTGAGCAGTAGTTTGCTTTGAAGCATTTTAGATTTGATTTAACATCTTCTTGGATGATTTGCTCTGAACTGTATCCCATCCATCTTTTCTGGCATGTGGGAAAGATTGTTTTTATGAATTTTGCATTTGTTTTAGGAGCCTCATAAGCTTATTCAAAGTTGTACTCCATCCATCTTCTCCAGTGTACGGATCAATCGGAGAGATTGGCTCGGTCGAAATCATATTTATGGAACCTTTTTCAGGTTCTTTTAAATACTCTTTTGGGATCATTATATTTCCTTCTTTGAGATTTTTCTCGAGCCAATTCTTGAAGATGAAACATTCTTCTATTGTATGTCCCAGTAATATATGATAAGGGCAATAATTTAATTGATCCTTCTTATTGACCTCTTCAGGTTTCTTTGGGTCAGGTAGTTTGAACTCGGGCTACTTCATCATACTTCTAAATATTTTTTTATAAAACTTCATCCTTGAAAGAGTACACCATTTTTTATCATTATGTCAGAGATATTCATTTATTCTGAGATGATCCTACTTGAGCTGGTCGCTGGTTAGACTGGCTATTCTATTTCGTAGCCTGCTGTGACGAAGATTGACGAGGAGTTTTATATATCTTTATCTGTTGTTTTCCTTTATCAACAGTTGCGACTGTTATGGATTTCTTTTCAAACACTATGGTTGTTTTGGATTTCTCATGAGAATCCATATGTTTGATTTCTTCTTGAAGACTGCTTGCCTTGCTGATTAGTTTCTCGAAAGATTTGATGGTGAATCCCTTGAGTATTAAAGCTACTGGTCCACGAATTCTTTTGAGTAGGATCTCAATCGCATGATGTTCCTGTAGCTGAGGTTCGCACTTCATGCTAAGGTTTCTCCACCTCAAAATGTAATCTACTAAAGTTTCATTTGGCTTTTGTTTCTCCATTATGAGTTCTCCTATGGAAACATGATGTTGCGCTCTGGCGAATCACTTTATAAATAATTGCTCCAACTCAACGAACGTCTTAACCGATCCGCTAGGCAAATCGGGATACCAATCAAAAGCAACTCCTGACAAGTTATTGATGAACTAATGATAGAGTAAAACTTTGTTATTTCTTATATTGCTACAACTGGCTCGGAAATGTGCTATGTGTTGTCTGGGATTTCTAGTTCCATCAAATATTTCAAAGTAAGGGGCAATGAAACCATTGAGGAAGGGTACATCATTGAACTCTTTCAGGTAAGGTCTACCTTTTAGAATCAATGCACCACTCTTAGATTGGGTTAACGCATCCCAAACTTGCTCGAGCATTTATTTAAATTCCTGCTCTGGCATGACACCCGGTGGAGAATCTTTCTTCGGTTGCTCATCCATGTTTGCTGAGACAAACTCTCTTCTTTCATCTGTAAAATGTATGATCTTTGGTTGGTTGATCTCCGGTAAGGCTAGTTGCGGTGCTTGTGATTACCCTTGAATGGTGGCCATAGCGGTCATGGCGGCGGCCATCCCTTTTATCCTTTTCTCTAATAG
Source organism: Phalaenopsis hybrid cultivar (assembly GCA_002079205.1). NCBI lineage: Eukaryota > Viridiplantae > Streptophyta > Magnoliopsida > Asparagales > Orchidaceae > Phalaenopsis > Phalaenopsis hybrid cultivar. The sequence continues at coordinate 67,780 of JXCR01144287.1, read as the reverse complement.
GCTGACTTGCTCATCCCTTAGGAGGATAGCCCTGCGCAGCTCATCTACGACGTTCTCTTCAGTAGAAGGTTGAGCGTCTCACGCAGATGCAGTGCTCCTGGTCTCAATAACATGAACATCCATGAAATTTTCTTCAAGGTAATCGAAATAGTCAAAATTTTCATCATCATCATCGATGGAAACTCCATATTTTCAAGACAGCTCAGAAAACTTGACTCTGAGCTTTTCAAATTTTTCTTTATTGATCGATTTTTGAATAATCTTAAGATCTACAGTACCCTGCTGGACATCCTGTACTTGTTCTTCCATCTCTCTGGCAATCGTTGCGATGATGTCAGATATTTTGAACCTTAGCTTCATTCCATGATCTTGCCCTATGAGTTCACTGGACTGTATCGGTGCAGCAACCTTGGGTATCTATACTTTCCTCTTTGACGATGATATCTCAGGACGGAGTGTCCTAGTAGCAATATCGGTATGTCGAGGAAGAGTATGCTCCCCAAGGTGTAGACTAGATACAATATCAGGTAACCTCTTTGTATTTTCCTTTCTAGGAATATCTTTATGATGTGTGCCTGGTAGGATTCTATGACCCAGTATTGACTTTACTGGTTGACAGTCTTTGGTCCTGGTAGCGGTGGAATCTGTACTAACAGCGGCAGGGTCAACCCTGTTTCCCAGGTAGAACCAGACAGGAATGCGAGCTGGCAGATTTTCATTTGACTTTTATTTTGTGGACTTGATGTCCCTTAAAATCTCTTCCTTCATTTGAGGGGATATTGCATGTCCAACTCATTTGAGTAACTCACAGACTGGACAACCCTCTTTGACATCTAGTCTTTGAAAAACTGAGCTGCCTCAAGTGATACTGGTAGACTTATTTTTCTCTCTATCCTATCCATGAAGTTATGCTAATGTAGAAACAATCTTCTAGACACTCTCGTGTCCATCAATGTCCACTAGAGGATGAAATTTGCTTCCTCACTGCAGTGGATATATTTCTTGCAGTTTAAATTCCTCTTTGCGAGCCTCTTCCTCAACGGGTGTTTTCTTAGAAGCCTAGGCTTTAGCAGCTTTCTGAATCCTCCTATTGCGATTTCTTTTTTGAGTTTGAGTTAGCCATGTAGTCTTTGAACTTGATCTGATTTCAAACATTGAAGGTGGAGCCGGTAATCCTTCAGTTGAATCCTCACCAATCATTATTTCTTTTCCTTAGGTAGCTGACCCAAGGAAAATATGTTGAGTTTTTTATACCTATTTTATACTATTTTTGATGATATGACGGTGACCTCGGCAGTTATGCCTACTCAAGCTTTGAATAAGTTAAAAATTTGAAGGGATGCTTAGGCAACTCTTGGGAAAGCTCATCCACAACTTTAAAAGTCTATTTTGGCCGAAAATTGGAGAGCCTGGAGAAGAGGGGAAAGAATCTAGGGAGTAAAAGAAGTGCTAGTGAGAGTTCCTAGAGATTAGAAAGGTTCCAATATTGTGATGGAATTCTTCGAGAGATTGTAAGAGTGGAGGGAAAGTGAGAGATTTCTTCCTCCTTGCTACTTCAAAGGAATTCTGTGTGTTGTAAAGAAAGGAAGAGATTCAGAGGAACTTCAAGGAGTTTTCTTGGAAATAAAATAGAGATAAGTTATTTACTTGTTGTAGTTTGTATGATTTTGATTTTATATATGAATTTCAAGTTTTTTTGTGTTTTCCCCATGAGATCTGAGTAATTTTCTCTGTCTTTCCCCTTGTCTCAAGATTTGTGAAATGGCGATTTGAATTANGTCTCAAAACAAAAAGATAAAAACTTATCTCAAGTTCTCCACCAAACTCTTGAAGTTCCTTTGAATTTCTTCATTTGACAATCCACTCAAAATAAAATAACAAAAAGGATAAAATAAAAGTAAAAGTAGTGCCTGAAAATCTCTCCAAACTAACTCCCCAAATGAGGATCAAAATAAACTAACAAAAAGGATAAAATAAAAGTAAAAGTGGTGCCTAAAAATCTCTCCAAACTAACTCCTCAATTGAGAACTTTCAAAACTTTTCAATACTTTCAGGACTCTTTTCAAAGTCCTCTCTTCTTTCTTTTATAGTTTCCCAAGAGGTGCCTTGGAAACTCTTCAAAATATGTCTAGATTCGATATATTTTTCTAAGAGATGCATCCTTTCATGATAATTTTTGTCCATGGTGGTTATAACCACCTATTAAGCCAATGGGTGCCTAAAAAACCTCTTCAAAATTCACAAAAACTGACTTTACTCGTCTAGTAACTGCCACTGGTGCTTAAGAGTGGGACCTCTGGCGCTTAGGCACAGCCTTCTCTATTTAATCAACGCTTAAGCGCCGGATCTAGCGCTTAGGCACCAAAACTCATTTGCACATTTTTTACCTTTTTGCTCCAAATTTGATCCTTTTTCACTCCTTTAAGCATTTTCACCTTTTTATTTGTATCTGTAAGAAAAATAAAAAAATACCTTCTATTAAAGCGCAATATCTCAAAATAAGGTATTAAAATGTGTCTAAGAACACTATATACCTTAGGTGTATCACAACCTCTACTGGCAGTCCTGACATCTCATCATAGCTCCATGCAAAGCAATCTTTTAATTTAGTTAACAATTTGATCAACTGTAGAGATTCTTCATCGTTGAGTAAAGAACTTTTAAATGTAGGTCGAGGTTGTTCTCCAGTCCTGAGTTTAATTTCCTTTAACTCATCAACTGTTGATTTAATTTCCTCATCAAATTCTGGTGGAGCGTTTTCTATTAGCTGATCAGTAGAGTCATCCTCTATATCGAGGAAATCCTCTTCCAATTCACTAGTAACAATCATGCAAAAATCTGAATCATTGAATAGTCCGATTGTACCAAATCTGAGACCCTCTTTCAAGTTGGGAGTTTCATTTTTAACACTCCATAACTTTTCAAAAAGTTTTAATTTATCTTTTTCCATTTATTTTCGCAAATTTTCTTGTTGAATTAATATTTGTACACAAGGAAAAAAGTAATCAAAAGGCGATTCCCTTAATTCATTAGGATCATCGTCCAAGTTTACATGATTTTCAAGATCAATAGAGGTAGAAGCACGATAAAAATTGATTGATTTTGAACCAACACTATGGACTTTCTTGACCTCTAAACTCTCAACTTTTTGAGGGAGAATTGGAGTAAGGGTCATGGTGTTCACATAGTGATTTATCCAATCATACATCGTCTCATATTTGCTTTGCTCTGTAACTTCTAAGGATATCTCGTACTGAGGTTTCTTCTATTTTGTATTTCATCTTCAGAACTGCCTTCATCACCAATGTTGATGGTTAGCCTAGTCTGTTCAACAATTAAGTTGATTCTTCCACGTCCACATCCCTGGCTTCGACCTCGAGTGCGCAAGCTAAAAGAACCTCCACCAACTTGTTGCAAATGAGTGGTGAAAGATCTCTGAAATGGAGTTGAATGGCCTCCTCTTTGTGATTTTTCTAAATTTTCACTTTTATTTATTGCAATTTCACGAGAAAAGATAGTTTTTTTTAGGCACGTAGTAGGCGGCATCTTCATGAATACCAACTTCATGAACTGAAAATGGTTGTAGATATCCCTTGATCCAATGTACTTTTCCTTCTTTGAAGTACTTGATGCACTGGTGCAAAGAAGATGGAACCATGTTGTGTTCATGAATCCACGATCTACCCAGTAGAGCATTGAAAGAGGTCTCGACATCAATGATATGAAGCTTGGTGGTTGTTGCTAGTTCTCCAACCTTCATAAGCAATGTAATAGATCCAAGGGCTCCTCTTCCTTTTGGTTTAATCCTCTTATCATCATTTTATCGGTTGTAAGCTCCTGAGCCTCGATGTCCAAATAGGTTAATGTCCATAGACTCATCAAGTTTAAGGATGATCCCTGATCTACTAAAACTCTGGACAACACAAATCTGCCAATATTAATGTAGATGTAGAGTGGACGATTGTGGTTGGCGGTACCGTCCAGTAAGTCTTCATCTGTGAAGGTTACCCTAGGTTGTTCTTTCAATGAACAAACTTCATCTGAGGATATGCTGGCCAACTAGGCTAAGTAAATCTCTGGGTCAAGCAAAGATGTAACCAGAGACTCTCTCATCTCCTTTGATATGATCATAGTATCGTAGATGCTTAATCGGGCTGGCAACTTCCTAAGATGAGCGAGCACATTGTAATCCACTTTATATGATCCTCCAATTTTTTCTGGGTTGTGTGGTTCTTCCACTGATGGAGGTGGAGGTAGCTCTTCTCAAATTAATATTTATTTTCTATTATCTATTGGAGTTGTTTTTGGGGGTAACACTTTCCCACTCGTTAAGTTACCCTTTGTAATTTCTTCTTCTTGTGACATCATTGTCAAAACTTTTGGTGCTACTTCTTTGTCGGAAAGATCTAAGTTGATGGTAAGCAGCGCACCGCGGTGCTTGAGGATTGGTTCCTCACTCCCGGTACTGTCATAAGTGGTATCATCGATGGTTTCTTCAGTCTTGTTAATGAGTTTATCGGACTCAAGTACAATTTAAGGATCTTTTTGGGAATCGAGATTGAAGCAAGATTGGTTAAAATCAGTTACGTTATCACTAGAAACAGTTAAAACGTAGCTGAAATCACAATCATTATATTCATAAGACCTCAGAGGGGCAAAAAAAGTAATCATACAAAATCAATATATTCATAAGACCCCGGAGGACTCTCACTTCCCCGAATCCGAAACAACTAATCTAGTAGAGGCAGCCCCTATCCTACCCTCTATGCTATCAATCTTTGTGGTGGTGCTCTTCTTCTTCTTTGTCTTTGATGACAATGAATCTTCTGGTGAAATCTTCGTCTCGGGTTTAGCAGGCTCAAGACTTTGAACGGAGGCTTGTTTTGATGTGTTTTGGATTTGATTCAATATTTACTTTGATGATTTGCTCCAAACTTCATTCCATCCGTCCTTTCCAATATATGCAAAAGATTGTTTTGATGAATCCTATATTTGGTTTAAGACCCTCTTGAGCTCGTCCCAAGTTATACTTCATCCATCTTCCTTAGTATATGGATTAATAGGGGAGATTGGCTCAGCCAAAATCATATTTATGGAACCTTTTTTAGGTTCTTTTAAATATTCATTTGAGATCATTATGTTCCCTTCTTTAAGGTTCTTCTTGAGCCAGTCCTTAAAGATGAAACATTCTTCTATAGTGTGCCCAAGCAATCTGTGATACGGGCAATAATTTGGTTGATCTTTCTTGTCTACCTCTTCGGGTTTCTTTAGATAGGGTAGTCTAAACTCAGGCTTCTTCATCAGACTTTTGAACATTTTGGATACGACTAAATCTTTGAAATAATACACCATTTTCTATCGTTTTGCCAAAGATATTCTCTTATTCCCTATTGAAGGTGATCCTTCTTGAGTCGGTCGCTGGTTGGACTGGCTACTCTGTTTCTGAGAATGCTAAGATGAAGATTGGTGAGGATTTTCTGAATATATTTTCATTGGTTGCTTTCCTTTGTCGATAATTGGTACTGTTCCTGACTTCTTTTCAAATACTCCAATTGCCTTGGATTTCTCATGAGAATCCATATGTTCGATTTCCTCTTAAAGACTATTAGTTTTACTGAGTAGCTTCTCAAATGATTTGATAGTGAGTCCCTTGAGCATGAAAGCTACTGGCCCATGAATGATTTTGAGTAAGATTTCAATTGTGTGATATTCCTGTAGTTGGGGTTCACATTTCATGCTAAGATTTCTCCACTTCAAAATGTAATCCACCAAAGTCTCATTAGGCTTTTGCTTTCCATCATGAGCTCTCCTATAGAAACATGGTGTTTCACTCCAGCAAATCTCTTAACAAATAATTGTTCTAGCTCAGCAAATGTTTTTACTAATCCCTTGGGCAAATTGACATACTAATCTAAGGCAATCCTTGACAAGCTGCTGACAAACTGTTGGAAGAGTAAAGCTTTGCTATTTCTTGTGTTGCAATAACTGGCTCGAAAGTATGTTATATGTTGTCTGGGATTTCCAGTCTCATCAAATATGTTAAAGTTTGGGGCCACGAAACCATTGGGGAACGGTACGACATCGAATTCTTCCGGGTAAGGTCTACCCATCAAAATCAATGCACCACCCTTAGATTGTGTTAAGGCCTCCCAAACTTGCTCAACCATTTTCTTAAATTCCTTCTCTGGCATGGCGCTTGATGGAGAATCTTTCTTTGGTTGCTCATCTCTGTTTGCTGAAGCAACTTCTCTTCTTTCATCTATAATATGTATGATTTCTAGTTGGTTGACCTCTGGAGAGGCTACTATGGGGGTTGAGATTGTCCTTGAATTGTGGCCATAGCAGTCATGGCTACAACCATTTCTTCTATTTTTTTCTCCAGTTAGCTTACTTGCTCATCACTTAGGAGGATAGCACTACGCAACTCATCTATGACATTCTCTTCAACGAGAGGTTGAGCCTCGCGCGTAGATGTAGTAGCTCTGATTTTGATGACATGTATATCCATGAAATTCTCTTCGAGGTAATCATTATAGTCAAAACCTTCATTATCATCATTAATGAAAACTCCGTGTTCTCGTGCTAAATCAAAAATTTTGACTCTGAGCTTTTCAAATTTTTCTTCGATTACTGATTCTTTGATTATCTTAAGATCTGGAGGACCTTGCTGGACCTCCTCCTCTTACTCTTCCATCTCGCTGGCAATTGCTGCGACAATGTTAGATACTTCAGACCCTGGCTTCATTCTATGCTCTTTCCATGCAAGCTTACTGGATTGTATCGGTACAACGACCTTGGGTATCCAGACCTTTTTCTTTGACGATGATGTCTCAAGACAGAGTGTCCTAGAAGAAACATTGGTATTTGAAGAGAAGTATGCTCTCTATGGTGCATACCGACTACAGTACTGGGTAATCTCTTCATCTTTTCCTTCGAAACTTTAAGAATGTCTTTGAAGTGGGTGATCTGTAGGATTCTCGGACCTAGTCTTGACTTAACCGGTCGATGGTTTGTAGTCCTCGTAGCGGTAGAATCTGTGGCGATAATAGCAGTGTTGACTCTGCTTCCTAAGCGAAACCAGCGGGAATACGAGCAGGCAAATTTTTAGTTGACTTCTAAGATCGTCTGGCGGTCCTGATGGCCTTTAAAAATTTTTTCTTTATACGAGGGGAAATTGCATGTCCTACTCATTTAAGTAATTCATCAACTGAGCAGCCCTCTTTGGCAGCTAGTCTCTGAAAAAATAAATTGACTTGGGTGAGAGGAGTAGGTTTCTTTTTCTCCACACCCTGTCCATGAAGTGTCGGTATTGTAGCAGTGATTTTTCGGATACTTTTGTATCTATCGGTATCTATTAAAGGATGGAATCTACTTCCCTGCAGAAGTGGATATGTTTTTTAGTAATCTTAATTCATCTTGATGAGGATCTTCCTTAACGGGTATCTCCTCTGGAGTCTGGGCTTTAATGGCCCTCCGAACTCTCCTGTTGCATTTTCTCTTTTGTGTTCAGGCTAGTGGTGCGGTTCTTGAACTTGATCCGATTTCAAATACTAATGGAGAGACAACCAATCCCTCAGTTGGATCTTTAATGATCATTACTTCTTTCATCTTAGCAGCAACGGGGACAACATGCTTGGTAGTTGCCATAGTGGCAACAGTAGTCTTGGCCTTCTTATGAGATGGGAAGTTTAAAGACAGTTTAGGTTGAACTCAGTAGACAAATCATGAACTTTTGGAGTGGTGACTTTCATTATGACGAACGAGGCCTTCTTGAGGATAACCTCGATGTCTTCAAATCTGGCTATGAACTTAATGGTAGGAGCGACATTGTTGGCTCATGGCTCGTTGGCAAGATGCAAGAAAAAGTCAAGGTCGGGTAGGCCATGCACTAGCTTTGCAATATAAAGCTCTGGGGTTAGTTATATAGTCAAAACCTTGTAATCTTAGTGCAAGCACTGAAAATTAACAGAGGTTGATCTGTAGACCAGGTAAATTTTAGCTTGTGGGGATTTTAAAATTTTTAGTAAAAATGTAATTTAAAAGTAGATAAATATAATTAATTTTGAAGTGCCTGCGACACAACACAATTTGATTTAATTTTAAAAATAGCAAATCAAACTTAAAAGGGAGATGTGAAGTGTTTAGGACCCAGTGCGGGACCCATTTAGCAACACACAATGCTCAGGTGGAACTAGTCCACCAACACTCCTATTAGGGGTCCGACCCCACCTGAAGATTAAAATAGTCCTTAATGGTCTCTTGAACCCCTCTGTTCAAAGGTGATTAAACAGATAGTACTAAAGTCCAAGGAGTTGGTCGCACTTTCCTAAGATAGAAATGGGTAAAGTATGTCAACGGAAGAAGAGTAATTTGGTCCAAGAGAGACATGGACACGTTACCGATGTGTGAAGATAATATTTCCTTATTTAAATAAAGAGAGAAGCTTGTCCCCAGTGGAGTCGCCAGAAGCTGTCGACACTATTTTTTTGGTTAAGGAGTTGCCCGTTGGAAGTTGTCNACTTGAGCTAGCTAAGGAATCTAATGAATGATACTCTGGTTACTTCGGGCAATGGTACACATCTCAACAATCTGTTAGCTGGTTTGTTTTCAAGAACTAGAGGCAGAGCCATAATTAAAGAGGGTCGACCTGGTTGATCTTATATGTACCGTCTACTTTTGGGTTTTAAGTTCTTTTCTTTTTCTTTTATGTTTGTTGTACCATATGGGTTGGGTGCCTATTTGGGGTCACTCATACAACTTATCTGTACACTTTTCTCTTCAATAAATTTGTCTTGAGCTTTTTTTATATATATATATATATGTATATATATATATATTAGAAAATTTTGAAATCAAATTGACCCTATATTTTTTATAGTTTAAATGAAAGAGCGTTGTACCTCAAACTTTGTATCTATCCCAAAAGATAAACACAATATTTGAGGATGAGGCTCGATCAAATAAGTTGAAAAATATATGACGTCCACTTAGTCTGCGAAACCGTTTTATTTGCCGACAATTTACTTATTTAATTTGAAGAACTAAATATGATTTATATTAAGCTGGGTTTGGACAAGCTTCTTATAAGGGCAAGCCCTAATAGTTAATTACATCTTAAATGACTGAAGTCACATAAGAAAAATCTCAATAAAAATTAGGAAATATTATCTTCAAGGAGGTCAAAGGATAGGACTTTTCAATGATATCGGACAAATACGTGTGAAATGGGATTGGCTCAAATTTAGAACATTTTTTTTAGCCTCATTCTTTGGCAGATTTCAAGCTGAATTCTACAATATGTTCCACGAACTTATCTGTCTCAAACTTTATTTTTGTGATGGCTGACCAAAGGAAAATAAGTTGGAATTTTCATACCTATTTTATACTGTTTTTAATGATATTGCATTTTAAGGAAATGTATTTTTGATGTTTTATTGCAGGAATGATGAATTAGGGTCAATGGAGCAAAAAAGTGCAAAAAGAAGCGAATTTGGAGCGAAAAGGACCAAAATGTGGTGATTTGAACAAGGCCACTGATGGCCCCCTTGACGCCGCCAACGTCGAGTTTTTCCCGAGGCTACGGGACAAAATTCTTCAGAAGTCCGCCGACGGCGCCCTTGAGGCCGCTGACAGCGAGCTCGGCGGTTATGCCTACTCAAGCTTTGGATAAGGCCAAATTTTGAAGGGATGCTTAGGAAGCTCTTGGGAAAGCTCATCCACAACTTTAAAAGAAGACTTTGGCCGAAATCTAGAGAGTCTAGGAGGGGGAGAGAGCCTGGATGTTAGAAAGGTTCCAATAATGTGTAACAATTGTGAGGAATTCTTCGAGAGATTGTAAGAGTGGAGGTAAAGTGAGAGATTTCTTCCTCTTTGCTGCTTCGAAGAGGAATTATGTGTGCTGTAAAGAAAGTAAGAGATTCAGAGGAGCTTCGAGGAGTGTTCTTGGGGAGAAATTAGAGATAAGTTACTTACTCAGAGATTCAGAGGAACTTCGAGGTGTTTTCTTGGGGAGAAATTATAGATAAGTTTATTTATTTGTGTGCTGTAAAAAAAGGAAGAGATTTAGAGGAACTTCAAGGAGTATTCTTGGGGAGAAATTAGAGATAAGTTATTTACTTGAGTAGTTTGTATGACTTTGATTTTATATATGAATTCTGAGTTTTGTTGTGTTTTCCCCATGAGTTATGAGTAGTTTTCTCTGTCCTGAGTTTTGTTGTGTTTTCCCCATGAGATATGGTTTGTATGACTTTGATTTTATATATGAATTCTGAGTTTTGTTGTGTTTTCCCCATGAGATCCATGAATTCTGAGTTTTGTTGTATTTTCTCCATGAGTTCTGAGTAGTTTTCTCTGTCTTTCTCATTGTCTTAGTGAAATGGTGATTTGAATTGGTGAAGCCATAAAAATGTTTAAGAAATTGTGATGATCTTTTGACGGAAATGGTAATTTGAATTGGTGAAGCCATAAAAATGTTTAATAAATTGTGATGATCTTTTCACTTCAATATTAATTACTTTCAATCTGGCCCAATTGATTTGTTAAAATATGTTGAGTTTTACAACTAAAGTGAATGGTGAAGTCATGAAAATGTTTAAGAAATTGTGATGATCTTTTCACTTCGATCTTAATTTACTGAAGCCATGAAAATGTTTGAGAAATTGTGATGATCTTTTCACTTCGATCTTAATTTACTTTCAAATCTGGTCAATTGATTTGTTAAAATATGTTGAGTTTTACAACTAAAGTGAAGATTACATCTNTACAGAGTTAATTTAATTACTTGAAATTTTTCTAAAAATCTCACTATGGTATTTACTTAAATCAAACTTATACTATTTCTAAATTAAAACTTTACTACAATAGATCATAACGTTTATGTAGTACTAAAATTACTTGAGGACAAGTAATAGTTATGTTTGGGGGATTTTGACCAAAGGAAAATATGTTGAGATTTTCATACCTATTTTACACTAATTTTGATGATATTGCACTTTAAAGAAAGATATTTTTGATGTTTTGTTGCAGGTATGTTGAATTATGGCCATTGGAGCAAAAGGATGCAAAAAGGAGCGAATTTTGAGCAAAAAGGACCAAAAAATGAAGATTTGAACTAGGGCGCTGATGGCGAGCTCTACGGCGCCGACGACGGTTTTTTCCCGAGAGATTAAAAATCAAATATTCTAGAAGGCCGCTGATGGCGCCATCAAGGCCACCGACGGTGAGCGTGTTGGTTCTCTCAATAGATGCATTGAATGTGGATGATTTTTAAAGAGACGCTTAGGAAACTCTTGAAAACTCTTCTACAACTTTAAGAGAAACATTTTGGGGGCCAAAAAAGAGAGTCCACGACGTGTTCAAGGGAGTCCACGGGAAGTCCAAGATAGTGTAGAGAGTGTAATTTAAGGTTAGTATTGTGAGGAATTCTTTGAGAGATTGTAAGAGTGGAAGGAAAGTGAAAGATTTCTTCCTCCTTACCACTTCGAAGGAGAATTCTGTGTGCTGTAAAGAAAGGAAGAGATTCATAGGAACTTAAAGGCTTGGGGAGGAATTAGAGATTAGTGGTATTTACTTATTGAAGTTTGTATAACTTTGCTTTTAAATATAAATTCCAGGTTTTGTCAAATCTTCTCCATANTGGGTGCAAATAAATAGGGAAATAATATTATCGGGCGTAGAATTGGAGATTTTAGAGTGACTGACTAAAATCTCCAATTTGAAATAAAATTATCGGGCGTAGAATTGGAGATTTTAGAGTGACAGACTAAAATCCTCAATTGAAATAGGGAAATAAAATTATCGGGCTTAGAATTGGAGATTTTAGAGTGATAGACTAAAATCCCCAATTCAATCCTATCGTTTGGGTGCTAAAGTGTAGATGTTAGCCCTCAGGTGAGGGGAACGTGGGAGCTCCAAAGTGAGAGCCGGTATCCTCTGATGTTAGCCCTCAGGTGAGGGGAACGTGGGAGCTCCGAAGTGAGAGCCGGTATCCTCCCAGACATGTTAGCCCTCAGGTGAGGGGAACGTGGGAGCTCCGAAGTGAGAGCCGGTATCCTCCCAGCTTTTAGCCCTCAGGCGAGGGGAACGTGGGAGCTCCGAAGTGAGAGCCGGTATCCTCCCAGCCTAATAGCCCTCAGGCGAGGGGAACATGGGAGCTCCGAAGTGAGAGCCGGTATCCTCCCAGCCTAGTCAGCCCTCAGGCAAGGGGAACGTGGGAGCTCCGAAGTGAGAGCCGGTATCCTCCCAGCCTAGCTACGAGCCCTCAGGTGAGGGGAACGTGGGAGCTCCGAAGTGAGAGCCGGTATCCTCCCAGCCTAGCCTCCCCTTAGGCGGGAACGTGGGAGCTCCGAAGTGAGAGTCGGTGCTGATGTGTAGATGTTAGCCCTCAGGTGAGGGGAACATGGGAGCTCCGAAGTGAGAGCAGTGCTGAAGTGTAGATGTTAGCCCTCAGGTGAGGGGAACGTGGGAGCTCCAAAGTGAGAGCCAGTGTGTAGATGTTAGCCCTCAGGTGAGGGGAACGTGGGAGCTCCAAAGTGAGAGCCGGTATCCTCTGATGTTAGCCCTCAGGTGAGGGGAACGTGGGAGCTCCGAAGTGAGAGCCGGTATCCTCCCAGACATGTTAGCCCTCAGGTGAGGGGAACGTGGGAGCTCCGAAGTGAGAGCCGGTATCCTCCCAGCTTTGTTAGCCCTCAGGTTAATTGGAGATTTTAGAGTGACATACTAAAATCCCTAATTCGGTCCTATCCTGGGTGCTGAAGTGTAGATGTTAGCCCTCAGGCGAGGGGAACATGGGAGCTCCGAAGTGAGATCCGGGGTGCTGATGTGTAGATGTTAGCCCTTAGGCGGGAACGTGGGAGCTCCGAAGTGAGAGTCGGTGCTGATGTGTAGATGTTAGCCCTCAGGTGAGGGGAACATGGGAGCTCCGAAGTGAGAGCAGTGCTGAAGTGTAGATGTTAGCCCTCAGGTGAGGGGAACGTGGGAGCTCCAAAGTGAGAGCCAGTTGCTAGTGTAGATGTTAGCCCTCAGGTGAGGGGAACGTGGGAGCTCCAAAGTGAGAGCCGGTATCCTCTGATGTTAGCCCTCAGGTGAGGGGAACGTGGGAGCTCCGAAGTGAGAGCCGGTATCCTCCCAGACATGTTAGCCCTCAGGTGAGGGGAACGTGGGAGCTCCGAAGTGAGAGCCGGTATCCTCCCAGCTTTTAGCCCTCAGGCGAGGGGAACGTGGGAGCTCCGAAGTGAGAGCCGGTATCCTCCCAGCCTAATAGCCCTCAGGCGAGGGGAACATGGGAGCTCCGAAGTGAGAGCCGGTATCCTCCCAGCCTAGTCAGCCCTCAGGCAAGGGGAACGTGGGAGCTCCGAAGTGAGAGCCGGTATCCTCCCAGCCTAGCTACGAGCCCTCAGGTGAGGGGAACGTGGGAGCTCCGAAGTGAGAGCCGGTATCCTCCCAGCCTAGCCTCAGTGACAGACTAAAATCCCCAATTCAGTCCTATCGTTTGGGTACTGATGTGTAGATGTTAGCACTCAGGTGAGGGGAACGTGGGAGCTCCGAAGTGAGAGCCGGTATCCTCCCAGCCTAGCCACAAATTCAGTAAACAGGTGAGGGGAACGTGGGAGCTCCGAAGTGAGAGCCGGTATCCTCCCAGCCTAGCCACAGAATCGGGGCGTAGAATTGGAGATTTTAGAGTGACAAACTAAAATCCCCAATTCGATCCTATCATTTGGGTGCTGAAGTGTAGATGTTAGCCCTCAAGTGACTAAAATCTCTAATTCGGTCCTATCGTTTGGGTGCTGATGTGTAGATGTTAGCCCTCAAGTGAGGGGAACGTGAAAGCTCCAAAGTGAGAGTCGGTATCCTCCCAGCCTAGGAAATAAAATTATCGGGCGTAGAATTGGAGATTTTAGAGTGACAGACTAAAATCCTCAATTGAAATAGGGAAATAAAATTATCGGGCTTAGAATTGGAGATTTTAGAGTGATAGACTAAAATCCCCAATTCAATCCTATTGTTTGGGTGTTGAAGTGTAGATGTTAGCCCTCAGGTGAGGGGAACGTGAGAGCTCCAAAGTGAGAGCCATTATCGGGCGTAGAATTGGAGATTTTAGAGTGACAGACTAAAATCCTCAATTCGGTCCCATTTTTGGGTGCTGAAGTGTAGATGTTAGCCCTCAGGTGAGAGGAACGTGGGAGCTCCGAAGTGAGAGCCGGTATCCTCCCAGCCTAGCCGCAGATTCAGTAAAAAAGCGAATGTAAAATCCCCAATTCAATCCTATCGTTTGGGTGCTGATGTGTAGATGTTAGCCCTCAGGTGAGGGGAACGTGTTTTGGTCCTATCGTTTGGGTGCTGATGTGTAGATGTTAGCCCTCAGGTGAGGGGAACGTGGGAGATCCTATCGTTTGGGTGTTGAAGTGTAGATGTTAGCCCTCAGGTGAGGGGAACGTGGGAGCTCCAAGCCGGTATCCTCCCAGCCTAGCCGCAGATTCAGTAAACAAGCGTAGGATTAGTCAATGTTCCTTATGCGTGGACCAAAGGGTAAAGAATAAGTATGCTCCTATTGGACACAATATAAATTGAACTAATTCACTTTATCCGTTCACTACAATTTCTTGACAAGGAGAAGGATGCTTTCTTATATATTGAATATCACAATTAAACCCTCCTTAGTATCATTAATTATTTAATAGTTATTAAAATTACCTATTTATTTTAATTGCATATTAGTGACAGATAAGCAAAATGAACTTCGTTGTTACGATTAAAGTATTGCATTTCTAAAATCTTAGATCGCAGTTCTAAACCACTCCCTGTGGGATCGATATCTAGTACTTAGTAATATAATTAACTAAATATATCTAAATTTGGACCTGAAAATCTTATACCCTACTATTTGGAATTAGAACGCACCGCTAGAAGGATTAAAAGATTAAGGGAGAACCTAGAAATTCTGATACAATGAAAAATAACTTGAACAATCAAGGAATAGAGAATGAACACCAACCTAGACCCCTAAGGAATTATGCAAATCCTACAGCAGATGAAATTCTCTTATCTATCCAAAATCCTCATGTAGATGCTGATTCATTTAAGCTTAAACCTGCTATTATCCAAATGGTACAAAATAATTAATTTGGAAGTACACCAAATGAAGATCCTAACATACACCTCACTAGTTTTTTAGAACTGTTTGCTACTTTTAAATATGACAGAGTCTCAAACGATGTTGTGAGACTTAGACTTTTTCCTTTTCCACTGACGGATAAGGTTAAGATGTGGTTAAATTCGTTAGCACTGGGATCTATTAGAACTTCGGGAGAACTTTCACAGAAATTTCTATCTAAATATTTCCCTCCATCCAAAACTACTAAACTTAGCGTTCTGTCAGGTTGATAGAGAGTCAATATATGAATCTTGGCAGAGATTTAAAGATCTTCTTAGGAAGTGCCCTCATCATTCGTCACTAGATTGGTTGATAATTCAAACTTCTTATAATGGATTAGTGGGATTTCTTAGATCGATTATAGATGTTGCGGCTGGTGGTTCTTTAATGTCAAAACCTTTTGATGAGGCTTATTTATTAATAGAAGAGATGGCTACCAAAAATTTTCAATGACCCTCTGAACGGGTAAATCTTAAATGAGTAGCTAGTATCCATGATTCTGATGTAATATCTATGTTAGCTTCGCAGATTGCTGCAATATCAAAAAAATTAGATCATTATGGGATGAATTATTCTCCAACACCTCCGAAGATGGAAGAGAATTCATCTGGGCAATTTGTTGATGTTCAATCTTCATATGAGACTTTAAATGCTATTAATAGACCCAACAATCCTTAATTAAATTATTATAACCCAGGTTGGAAGAATCATCCAAATTTTAATTGGAATAACAATTTCACTACAAATCAACAATGGGCAAACAACCCAGTGAACCGATTAGGAAATTCATCCAACCAAGGAAATGTTAACTATAGACCTTCTTATCCTCCAGGATTTATTAGTAATACTCAAATTAAGGAGAAGAAGTTATCTACGAAAGAGCTGATATTAAACATGGGTCAACAATTACAGAATCAAGGAAATCAATTACAAAATCAAGGAACTGCTATTAAGAATATTGAAAACAGATTAGGGCATATCGCTAATACACTTAGTAACCAAACATTAGGAACTTTTCCTAGTACTGTGGAACCAAATCCTAAAGACTAAGGAAAAGAACACATCAAAGTGATATAATTACGAAGTGGAAAAAAATTGGAAACAAGGGTGCAAAAAGAAATAGAAACTGAAAAGAGAAAGTGGATACCAAAAAAGAAAAGGATACCCAGATTTAAAGTATTTATTTACACCAATGAAAATTACTATGGAGAGACCTCTACCACCGTTTCCTCAAAGATTGAAGCAACATAAACAAAATAAAAAATTTTCCAAATTTTTAGAAATTCTTAAGAAATTAACAGTAAACATTCCCTTTATAGAAGCTTTAGAGCAAATGCCCAATTATGTGAAATTTATGAAACATATTCGGAACAAGAAAGAAAGTTCACGGATAATGAAACCATTACACTTAGTGAAGAATGTAGTGCAATTATTCAGAAAAAGCTTCCTGAAAAATTAAAAGATCCTGGCAGCTTCACTATACCGTGTGCTATCGGTGAAAATTTTTTGGGAAGAGCTTTATGTGATTTAGGAGCCAGCATTAATCTTATGCCTCTATCAATTTTTAAAAGATTAGGATTAGGAGAAGACTCACCTACTTCAGTAACTCGTTAGCGGATTGTTCAGTTACATATCCTAAGGGAATTATAGAAGATGTGTTAGTAAAAGTGGATAAATTTATCTTCCCTGCGGATTTCATTATTTTAGATATGGAGGAAGATAAAGAAATACCTATCATTTAAGGGAGACCAGTTTTAGCTAATGGAAAAGCTATGATAGATGTTTAAAAAGGAGAATTAACTATGAGAATTAATGACTTGCAAAATCTATGAAATACCCTGCTGTTAAAAGAGATAATGAATGTTTTTGCATGGAAATTTTTTAACATCTACTGAATGAACATTTTAAAGAACATTTTGAAGATAAAAAGCATTTTGAAGAAGAATAACATTTTGTACAGAAGGAATAATTTGAAAAGAGTGAGGAAGTTATTTTGGACGAATTAGAAAATGAAGAATTAGATTAAGTTCAGGAAAGATTTGAGATGTTGGATATTACGAAAAATGCTGATAAGAATCCATTTCTATCAATTATAAAACCACCTGAACTTGAGTTAAAAATACTGCCTAGCCACTTGAGGTATGTATTTTTAAGAGACTCGTCTACATTACCTGTTATTATATCTTCAAACTTAAATGATCTGCAAGAGCAAAGACTGTTAGATAAATTAAAAAGATATAAGAAAGCTTTCAGTTGCACCTTATCTGATATTAAGGGAATCAGTCCTTCAATTTGTATGCACAGAATTATATTAGATGAACAATATAAACCAAGAGTTGATCCACAAAAGAGATTAAATCCGATGTTGAAAGTAGTAGTTAAGAAGGAAATTTTGAAATGATTAGACTGGAATTATATATCCTATTTCAGGAAAGAAGTGTTAAGAAGGAAATTTTGAAATGGTTAGACACTAGAATTATATATCCTATTTCAGACAGTGCATGGTAAGAAGGAAATTTTGAAATGGTTAGACACTAGAATTATATATCCTATTTCAGATAGTGCGTAGGTAAGTCCAAGAAGGAAATTTTGAAATGGTTGGACACTGGAATTATATATCCTATTTCAGACAGTGCTTGATCTAAACCAAGATTTGATCCACAAAGGAGGTTAAACCCTATAATGAAAGAAGTAGTAAAAAAATAATTTTGAAATGGTTAGACACTGGAATTATATATCTTATTTCAGATAGTGCGTGGGTAAGTCCTATTCATTGTGGGTTAGACACTGGAATTATATATCCTATTTCAGATAGTGCGTGGGTAAGTCCAATTCATTGTGCTTAGACACTGGAATTATATATCATATTTCAGATAGTGCATGGGTAAGTCCAATTCATTGTGTTCGTAAAAACTGGAATTATATATCCTATTTCAGGAAAGAAGTAGTTAAGAAGGAAATTTTGAATTTTAAAATGGTTAGACACTGGAATTATATATCCTATTTCAGATAGCGCGTGGGTAAGTCCAATTCATTTGTTCCTAAGAAAGGAGGAGTGACTGTTGAAACAAAAGAAAATAATGAATTAATACCTATCAGACAAGTTACGTAAGGAGGAGTGACTGTTGAAACAAAAGAAAATAATGAATTAATACCTATCAGACAAGTTACTTGAGGAGAGTGACTATTGAAAACAAAAGAAAATAATGAATTAATACCTATCAGACAAGTTACTGGGTGGCGTATTTGCATTGTTCATAGAAAATTAAACACTGCCACCAGGAAAGATCACTTTCCTTTATCCTTTTTAGATCAAATAGTGGATAGACTTGCTGGGCACAAATATTTTTGTTTCTTAGATGGATATACAGGTTACCATCGAATTCCTATTGCTCCTGAGGATCAAGAAAAGATAATATTTACTAGTCCTTTTGGAACTTTTGCTTTTTGAAGAATGCCTTTCAGATCATGTAATGCACCTGCAACATTCTAGAGATGTATGATCTCCATATTTAGTAAGTTAATTGATGATGGATTGGAATTATTTATAGATGATTTCTCTGTATTTGGAACATCATTTGACGCATACTTAAATTACCTTGAAAAAGTTTTAGGATTTCTCTGTATTTGGAACATCATTTGACGCATGCTTAAATTATCTTGAAAAAGTTTTGGACTTATGCGAAAGAACTAATTTGGTGCTGAATTGGGAGAAATGTCAATTTATGGTTTAAGGAGAAATTGTGTCAGGGCATAAAATTTCGGAAGATGGTATGGAAGCAGACCCGGAAAAAATTCAAGCTATATCTAAACTAACACCTCCTAGTAATGTAAGAGAGCTTAGGAGTTTCCTTGGACATGTTGGATTTTACAGGTGTTTTATTAAAGATTTTTCAAAAATTACTAAACCTCTATGCCAACTTTTAGAAAAGGACAAGAAATTTGAATTTACTGAAAGCTGTTTAATTGCCTTTGAGTTATTAAAGGAAAAATTAATCACAGCCCCGATTATAGTTTCACCTAATTGGGAGAAACCATTTGAACTTATATGTGATGCTAGTGAATATGTTATTGGAGCTATCCTTTGACAAAGGTATGAAAAGATTTTTAAAGTTATATACTACGCTAGTAAAACTCTTTATGATGCAAAAATTAACTATACTGTTACTGAAAAAGAGTTACTAGCCATTGTGTATGTTTTAGATAAATTCAGATCTTATTTATTTGGAGCTAAATGTGTTGTGCATACAGATCATTATGCTAATAAATATCTAATGCAAAAGAAGGATGCTAAACCAAGGTTGTTTAGATGGATACTTTTGATGCAAGAATTTGATCTTGTGGTTATTGATACAAAGGGAACTGATAATCAAATTGCTGATCATTTATCAAGATTAGAAAATAAAGAATCATCTGACATTGACAATGAAATTACAGACAGTTTCCCTGATGAACAACTTTATAATATTAAAGAGTGGAAAATACCATGGCATGCTGATATTGTTAACTATAGTGTAAGTTATATTTTGCCACCTATGCTGAGACTGCAACAACAAAAAAATTCATTCATGATGTGGAAGCATATTTTTGGGATGAGCCTTATTTATATAAACAATGTAAAAATCTTATTGTGAGGTAATGTGTGCCTTCTGAAGAAACTAAACTAATCATGCAGAAATGTCATGATTCTGAATTTGGAGGACATTTTGGGATTGATAAAACGGCTTATAAAATTTTACAAGCTGGATTTTATTGGCCCACTATCTTTAGAGATGTTTATAGACNATAAATAATGTAAGGATCTGATTATGAGGAGATGTGTACCTTATGAAGAAACTGAACTGATTATTCCAAAATATCATGATTCTAAATTTGGAGGACATTTTGGGAACGATAAAACTGTTTATAAAATTTTACAAGCTGGATTTTATTGACCTGCTATATTTAGAGATGTTTATAGATATATAAAAACTTTTGATCTATGTCAACGAGCAGGCAATATATCTAGAAGAAATGAAATGCCTCTAAATTTCATGTTAGAAGTTAAGATCTTTGACATTTGGGGATTAGATTTTATGTGACCATTTATTCTTTCATTTGGGAACTTATCTATATTTAAATTTCATGTTAGAAGTTGAGATCTTTGATGTTTGGGGATTTGATTTCATGGGACCATTTATCCCTTCATATGGGAACTTATACATATTAGTTGCGTAGACTTACGTTTCTAAGTGGATTGAAGCACAAGCTTTACCTCGTTGTGATGCTAAAAGTGTTTCAAGTAGATTTTAATGAAATGCCTATGAATTTCATGTTAGAAGTTGAGATCTTTGATGTTTGGGGATTAGATTTTATGGAAACCATTTACTTCTTCAGAAGTTGAGATCTTTGATGTTTGGGGATTATATTTTATGGGACCATTTATTCCTTTATTTGAGGAACGAAGTTGAGATATTTGATGTTTGGGGATTAGATTTTATGGGACCATTTATTCCTTCATTTGGGAACTTGATATATATTTATTGTAATTTCATGTTAGAAGTTGAGATCTTTGATGTTTGGGGATTTGATTTCATGGGACCATTTATCCCTTCATATGGGAACTTATACATATTAGTTGCGTAGACTTACGTTTCTAAGTGGATTGAAGCACAAGCTTTACCTCGTTGTGATGCTAAAAGTGTTTCAAGTCTCTAAGTGGATTGAAGCACAAGCTTTACCTCGCTGTGACGCTAAAAGTGTTTCAAGATTCATTGAAGCACAAGCTTTACCTCGTTGTGACGCTAAAAGTGTTTCAAGATTTTTAATGAAAAAAATTTTCACTAGATACGGAATGCCTAGAATGATTATCATTGATGGAGGATCCCATTTTAAAAATAAATACATTTAGAGATTTGCAGAAAAATTTAATATTATTTATCAAATCTCTATTGTCTATCATCTTCAAACTAGTGGGTTAGCTGAAGTTTCTAATAGAAAGATTAAACAAATACTTGAAAAGACTGTAAACCCTAGTAGAATAGATTGGTCCACTAAACTGGATACCGCATTATGGGCTTACAGGACTGCTTATAAAACTCATATTGGAATGACTCATTACAGACTGATTTTTGGAAAGACTTGTCACTTACCAGTAGAATTGGAGCATAAAGCATATTGGGCGATTGAAGAATTCAATTAAAATTTGAAAGATGCTGGTGAGAAGAGATTTTTACAATTAAATGAATTGAAAGAATTAAGAAATGAATCTTATGATAACGACAAAATTTATAAGGAAAAATTAAAGTTATGGCATGATATGAAGATTAACCAAAAGAACTTTGAACAAGGACAAGACGTTTTGCTTTAGAACACTAGGCTGCAGTTTATTCCTGGAAAATTGAAGTCTCGTTGGTTAGGACCCTTTACTTTGACTCAAGTTTATACTTACGGAGCTATTGAATTTGATGATCAGAAGACATGAAATAGATTAAAATTAAATGGACAAAGATTAAAACCATATTATGAGAGTAAAAGACCAAATTTTAAAGAGGTTCTAATGATCAGTCAACCTGAATGACACATGAATAGGTCGGGCTGACGACGTTAAACCAAGCGCTTTATGAGAGGCAACCCATATTTACTATTAATTTTATCTTGATTATAGTAGTTTTTATTTGAAATTATCGTTAGTCTTTGGTAGTATTAAAATCTACTACTCTTTTTACCCTTGAAACATCATAAAAATTGGATTCATGAAGAAAAATTGGAACGCATTCGGACCAGAGCGAAACTGTGCAAATTTTGCCTTGGGTACCGACGGTGCCCTCGACGCCACCGACAATGCCCTCGACGCCGCCGACGGCGAGTTTTTCTTTAGATTCCAGACAAAANCGACAATGCCCTCGACGCCGCCGACGGCGAGTTTTTCTTTAGATTCCAGACAAAATTGACACAGAGGCTCGCCGACCGCGCCCTCAACCCTGACGACGGCGATACCGGCAAATTGGCGATTACGTGGGTTCAAATGGCAGTTTTTGGCGGTTTTTGGGCGGGAATTGTATTTTCAAACTCAAAAATTTGATATCTAGTTCATATTTTCCCTCCAAAAAACAAAGCGAAACACTATCAATTTTATTCCTATAGTGTCCAATTCCCCTTATATTCCCAGAATGTGAGTTTTTAATCGGCGAAGGTTTATTAGTGTGGAAGCGCAGCGAATCTTCAACAAGTTGCTGACGAAAAGAAGATTAATCAAAGAATGAGGATTCATAAATCAAGGATTGAATAATCCTACAACGGATATTGAAGAAACGATTGTGCGGCAAAAATGGGAAGTGCTGTGCTACACTACCGCCCCCGTGGTGGTTCCAGTAGTGAAAGAATTTTATGCAATTTTACATGGAATCAACCAGGAAGTTATTTATGTGCGAGGAAGATGGATCACTTTCACTCCTGCACAGATCAATGAATTATATATGATAGAGAATGTTCTTGTCTGCCACTATTCCAATTTCTTCCCAGCGAGAAACTAGCTGAATGAGATTTACCAATATTTAACGGACAAAACAGATGACTGGGAAACAAGAGAAAATGGGTATGTTAGTTTTTTCTGCAACACTCCTGAATTCTGTTTCGAAACATTGGTACTTTTTCATTTCTGCAAAACTTTTATGAGCAAAACTGTTATCGACAATGAAGATCGATAAAGTTTCTAAAGAAAGTGCCATTTTGAATTATTGCATCCAAAGGGGACTGCCGATCGACATTGGATATATAATTGTGAAGTCGGTTTTGGTCTTGATCATTCATGGATCAACTTATGGGCTTCGACACCCCTCCACAATTTTCTCACTTGGCAATCAGTTCCAAGTGTCCTATGAAAATTGGGAAAAGGTACTGTTACCTTGGAAGGCTTTGGATCCAACTGAGAGATTCCCAATTTTTTAAGATGAAAATGACATGGCCATTACAGTGGATCAAGCATCTTAGAATTCACTACCAGTTAAACCCTTAGTCTCTGATAAGTCTCTGGTGATCCTGCACTGAATCAAGAAATTGGAAAAGGAGGTACAAAATGTCATGAATGCGCTTAATAATATCTCTGATTTCTTCGATCATCTAGACTGGAGGATGAAGGAACATTTTGAACACTCTGGACATTTAGAAGATAGCTTAATACGATTTATGAGGAGAATTTCCATTCCGACCCTTCTACAACCTCTTCGTTCATGTGCAATCAATGGGTGATCTCACAGGAGAGTCTAGTACCGAGTTTGATGATTAGTAGATTTATAGTCTACCTATTTGTCATCTATGTATTTTGATTTGAACTTTGTATTTGATTTGCTTTAGAATTTTGCTTGTAGATCTCTGTATAGTTGAGACTAAGCATAGGATGTTTTATTTTCTGCATTTTAAGTGTTGCGGCTTGCATTGCGACGCTGAATTAATGTATTGAGGTTGAGAAAATACCAAACTTAGGTGTGTTATGTAACGTACATTGTACCCCTTGGTATTTATATATAAATGTGATGTTTTGTGTTGTGAAAGTTCACATCATTTAGTCACTTTAAATTATGTCTATAATGATTAAAAAGATGTCATTAAGGCTTGAAATTGATCGAAATTGCAAAAATTTGAAATTTGGACAAAATCAATAGATCCTGCTGACAGCGCCCTCGACGCCACCGACGGTGGATTTTTCTTGAGACTTAGGTTCAAAATTCTAGTAGAGTGCGCTGATAGCGCCATCGACCCCGCCAACGGTGAGCTCACGAAAAAACACCTTTAACCGCCATTTTGACCAGTCAACCGCCACTATTCATCATCCCCTTCCTCCTAAAAATGCCATTTTCCACCTAGGGCTTGAAAGATCTTGGCTTGGGAGGCAATTTCAAGGCTTTTTGACACCGGATCTGATCATCTTTAGGTAAGAACTCCACTCCAAACTAAAAATATTTGATTTTCACCATGGATTTCTTCCACATTGAGGAGATCCAAAAAATTTGAAAATGTGAAGAAAATTTGGAAAGAAATTCATGGATCTTAATGTTGAACTCTTTGAATTACCATTGGAAGCAATGATTTGCATATTTGATGTAATTTTTAGAAACTCTTAGAATTACTATTGGAAGCCATGATTTGCATATTTGAAGTAATTTTTGGAATTTTTTCTATAATTTGATTAGATTGAAATGGCTCCACATCAAAAGAGAAGAGTTGAGTTTGACGAGTCTCGCTTCGTCAATGCGATGGTTCAAACAAAATTTACTTCCATATTTAAAGGAAAGAAGTGCATACAAGATCGAGTTTTTTAAAGTCTGGGAGGAGAAATCAAACAAGTTAATGTTGAGTGGAGGTGGGAAAACTTTTGTTACACCACCAATAAAGCTGATGCAAATATTGTGAAAGAGTTCTACGCCAATGTAATTTATTCTGATGATGGAAACGTTCAAGTGCGTGGATTTCCTGTTGAGTTTACTGCCGCCCACATCAACACTTTTTATGAAGTCCCGCTCTTATAGCTGTATATGAATCCTTTAGTACTGAAGGCCCCCTCAATGATGTGATCAACTTTCTCACTGATGAGAAAGGAACATGGAAGATAAAACAACGAGAACGGGTAAATTTTTCTGCTTCCATGCTAAATGCCACCTTTAAGGCGTGGCACTATTTTATTTCCTCTACTCTGTTACTGACCTATCACCATAGTGAGGTAACTAGAGATAGAGCTATTCTGAAATTATGTATTCATAATAGTAAAACTATAAATGTGGGGAGAATAATTCTTAAGAATATATTGACTACGGTGAGGAGTGAGACTAGTGGATGTCTAGGACATCCAGGACTTATTTATACCATTTTCAAACTTTCTGGAGTGGAAAGTGGAGATGAAGAATGAGTTTACTCTATGAAACCCATTAGTAAGGCTATTTTGAAGACTTATGAATCTCATGAGAAATGGAGAACTGGGAGTAGAAGTCAAGAACCTTCTACTAGTAGAGATGTCCCCTCTATAAGTTATGACCTACCACCTTCTAGTTCTCCTACCTTCTCTGATTTGATGAATCAGTTGACCTTGCAGCGGAAGAGCATAGAATTGATAAATTAAAGGATTAGAGGTTTAGAACGTCGACACTACTGTGGTAGTGAGTACCTGCAGAGGCATTCAAATTTTGAGGCAGCTTATTATGAAGCTCAGGCCCGACACTACAGAGGTGAACCTGATGTTATGTTTCCTGAGTCCCCTGATATACTCAGTATCAACCCAATCCACCTGCTGATCAAGGAGATGAAGATATAGCTTGGGATTTTGATATTGAATGAAATTGATTACTTATATTTGTATTTTTATTTTTGCGATCTTTTGTAATAGAAATGGATGTTTGTGTATTTGGACTTTCATTTTTATTATTTTGTGTACTTGGATAATTTTAATTTTTGTTATAAAGTTAGTGTTATGGTTAAATGTGCATGTGTAGCTTAATAGATGTTGAGTAGAATTATGGATTGTAATGTGTTTTCTAATCCACATTTTAATTTTAATTATTTAGTATTGTGGATGTGTTAGGAAATGTTGTGCTTATTTAATGTTTTAGTTTTATACTTATTTCAAAATTTCATGAACCAGAAATTCCTCTAATGATTATATGTGTAGAAAGCACCTAATATTACAGAGTNAGACCGATCAGTTACATATCCTAAGGGAGTTATAGAAGATGTGTTAGTAAAAGTTGACAAATTTATCTTTTTAGTGGATTTTATTATCTTAGATATGGAGGAAGATAAAGAAATATCTATTATTCTAGGGAGACTATTTTTAGCTACTGAAAAAGCTATGATAGATGTCCAAAAAAGAGAATTAACTACGAGAGAAAATGATCAAGAAGTGACTTTTAACATTGCAAAATCTATGAAATACCCTGTTGTTAAAAGAGATAATGAATGTTTTCGCATGGAAATTGTTGAACATCTTAAAGAACATTTTGAAGATAAAAAGTATTTTGAAGAACAATTTGAAGAAAATGATGAAATTATTCTGGACAAATTAAAAAAATGAAGAATTAGATAATGTTTAGGAAAGATTTGAAACGTTGAATATTACAAAAAATGCTGATAAGAATCTATCTTCATCAATTATTAAACCACCTGAACTTGAGTTGAAAACATTACATAACTACTTGAAGTATGTATTTTTGGGAAACTCATCTACATTACCTGTTATTATATCTTCAGAATTAAATGATTTACAAGAACAAAGACTGATATATACCTTGAAAAATATAAGAAAGCTTTTGGTTGGACCTTAGCATATATTAAAGGAATCAGTCCTTCAATATGTATGCACAGAATTATATTAGATGAACACTATAAACCAAGAGTTGATCCACAAAGGAGGTTAGCACAGAATTATGCTAGATGAACAATATAAACCAAGAGTTGATCCACAAAGGAGATTAAACCCAATGATGAAAGAATTGATGAACAATATAAACCAAGAGTTGATCCACAAAGGAGATTAAACCCTATAATGAAAGAAGTGGACAATATAAACCAAGAGTTGATCCACAAAGGAGATTAAATCCAATGATGAAAGAAGTAGTTACAGTCTAAACCAAGATTTGATCCACAAAGGAGGTTAAACCCTATAATGAAAGAAGTAGTAAAAAAATAATTTTGAAATGGTTAGACACTGGAATTATATATCTTATTTCAGATAGTGCGTGGGTAAGTCCTATTCATTGTGGGTTAGACACTGGAATTATATATCCTATTTCAGATAGTGCGTGGGTAAGTCCAATTCATTGTGCTTAGACACTGGAATTATATATCATATTTCAGATAGTGCATGGGTAAGTCCAATTCATTGTGTTCGTAAAAACTGGAATTATATATCCTATTTCAGGAAAGAAGTGTTAAGAAGGAAATTTTGAAATGGTTAGACACTAGAATTATATATCCTATTTCAGACAGTGCATGGTAAGAAGGAAATTTTGAAATGGTTAGACACTAGAATTATATATCCTATTTCAGATAGTGCGTAGGTAAGTCCAAGAAGGAAATTTTGAAATGGTTGGACACTGGAATTATATATCCTATTTCAGACAGTGCTTGATCTAAACCAAGATTTGATCCACAAAGGAGGTTAAACCCTATAATGAAAGAAGTAGTAAAAAAATAATTTTGAAATGGTTAGACACTGGAATTATATATCTTATTTCAGATAGTGCGTGGGTAAGTCCTATTCATTGTGGGTTAGACACTGGAATTATATATCCTATTTCAGATAGTGCGTGGGTAAGTCCAATTCATTGTGCTTAGACACTGGAATTATATATCATATTTCAGATAGTGCATGGGTAAGTCCAATTCATTGTGTTCGTAAAAACTGGAATTATATATCCTATTTCAGGAAAGAAGTGACAATATAAACCAAGAGTTGATCCACAAAGGAGATTAAATCCAATGATGAAAGAAGTAGTTACAGTCTAAACCAAGATTTGATCCACAAAGGAGGTTAAACCCTATAATGAAAGAAGTAGTAAAAAAATAATTTTGAAATGGTTAGACACTGGAATTATATATCTTATTTCAGATAGTGCGTGGGTAAGTCCTATTCATTGTGGGTTAGACACTGGAATTATATATCCTATTTCAGATAGTGCGTGGGTAAGTCCAATTCATTGTGCTTAGACACTGGAATTATATATCATATTTCAGATAGTGCATGGGTAAGTCCAATTCATTGTGTTCGTAAAAACTGGAATTATATATCCTATTTCAGAAGAAGTAGTAAAAAAGGAAATTTTGAAATGGTTAGACACTGGAATTATATATCCTATTTCAAATAGTGCATGAGTAAGCCCAATTCATTGTGTACCGAAGAAAGGAGGAGTGACTGTTGAAACAAAAGAAAATAATGAGTTGATACCTATTAGACAAGTCACTGAGCGGCGCATCTGCATTGATTATAGAAAATTAAGCACTGCCACCAGGAAAGATCATTTTCCCCTACCATTTCTAGATCAAATAGAAGATAGACTTGCTGGGCACAAATATTTTTGCTTTTTAGATGGATATACCGGTTGCCATCAAATTCCTATTGCTTCTGAGGATCAAGAAAAGACAATATTTACTAGTCCTTTTGGAACTTTTGCGTTTAGAAGAATGCCTTTTGGATTATGTAATGCACCTGCAACATTCCAGAGATGTATGATGTCCATATTTAGTAAGTTAATTGACGATGGGCTGGAAGTATTTATGGATGATTTTTCTGTATTTGGAACATCATTTGAAGCATGCTTAATATGCTTGAAAAAGTTTTAGAGTTATGCGAAAGAACTAATTTAGTTCTAAATTGGGAGAAATGTCAGTTTATGGTTGTAGGAGGAATTGTGTTAGGGCATAAAATTCCGGAAAATGGTATGGAAATGGACCCTGCAAAAATCCAAGTTATATCTAAACTAACACCTCCTACTAGTGTAAGAGAAGTTAGAAGTTTTCTGGGACATGTTGTTTTTTACAGGCGTAATTAAAGATTTCTCAAAAGTTACTAAACCTCTATGCCAACTTTTAGAAAAGGACAAGAAATTCGAGTTTACTGAAAGCTGTTTAAATGCCTTTGAATTATTAAAAGAAAAATTAATCACAGCCCCTATTATAGTTTCACCTAACTGGGAGAAACTATTTTAACTGATGTGTGATGCTAGTGATTATGCTATTAAAGCTTCTAACTGGGAGAAACCATTTGAACTGATGTGTGATGCTAGTGATTATGCTATTGGAGCTGTGGCACCTAACTAGGAAAAACCATTTGAACTGATGTGTGATGCTAGTGATTATGCTATTGGAGCTGTCCTTGGGCAAATGTATGAAAAAATTTTTAAGGTGATATACTACGCTAGTAAAACTCTTAATGATGCTCAAATTAGCTATACTGTTACTGAGAAAGAGCTACTAGCTATCGTATATGCTTTAGATAAATTTTGATCTTATTTAATTGGAGCTAAAAGTGTTGTGCACACTGATTACTCAGCTATTAAATATCGGATGCAAAAGAAGGATGCCAAACCAAGGTTGATTAGATGGATATTATTGATGCAAGAATTTGATTTTGTAGTTATTGATAGAAAGGGAACTCATAAACAAATCGCTGATCATTTGTTAAGATTAGAAAACCATGAATTATCTGATGTAGACAATGAAATTACAGACAGTTTCCCTGATANTTAAAGTAAATGGACATAGATTAAAACCATATTATGAGGGTAAAAGACAAAATTTTAAAGAGATTCTAATGATCAGTCAACCTGAATGAACCTTGAATAGGTCGGGCTGACGACGTTAAACCAAGCGCTTTATGGGAGACAACCCATATTTACGTTTATCTTTACTGCGATTATGGTAGTTTTTATTTGAATGTCGCTATTTTATAGTAGTATTAAGCTCTACTACTCTTATTTACCCTTCAAATATCTTAAAAATTGGATCCATAAAGAAAAATTGCGACGCATTCGGACCAGAGCGAAACTGTGAAAGTTTTGCCTTGGGCGGCGATGGCGCCCTTGACAGGGCCGACAGCGCCCTCGACAGGGCCGACGGCGGGAATTTCCTGAGAATCCAGGCAAAAAATTAATACAGAAGCGCACCGGCGGCGCCCTCAACGCCACCGACGGCGAGACCGGTAAGAAGCGGTTTCTTGTGTCTGATGAGCGATTTTTGACGGTTTTTGGGCGGGAATAGTCTTTTTAAACTAAAAAATTTGAACTTTAGTTCATATTTTCTCCCCAAAAATGTAGAAAAACTTTGTCAATTTCATTCCCATGGCATCCAATTCCTCTGATAATCCCAGAATGCGAGTTTTCAATCGGCGAAAGTTCATTACTACGGAAGCGCAACGAATCTTCAACAAGTTGCTGACGAAAAAAAGATTAATCAAGGAATGAGGATTCGTGAATCGCGGATTGAATAATCCCACAACGGATATTGAAGAAACGATAGTACGACGAAGATGGGAAGTGATGTGTTACACTACTGTCGCCGTGGTAGTACCTGTGGTAAAAGAATTTTATGCAAATTTATATGGAATTAACCAAGGAGTTGTTTATTTGTGAGGGAGATGGATTACTTTCACTCCTTCAAGAATTAATGAGTTATATATGATAGAGAATGTTCATGTCTGCTTCTATTTGAATTTCGTCCCAACGAGAGACCAGATGAATGAAATTTATCAGTATTTGACGGGCGAAACTGATGATTGGGAAATGCAAGAGAACGGGTATGCTAGTTTTTCTTCAACACTTTCTAATCCCATCTTTAAACACTAGCACTTCTTCATTTCTTCGAAACTGTTACCGACAATGAAGGTTGGTAAAATTTCTAAAGAAGGTGTCATTCTGAATTACTGCATCCAAAGGGGATTGTCGATCGATATTGGATCTATAATTATGAAGTCATTCTTAGGCCTGATCGTTCACGGATCAACTTATGGGCTTGGACACCCTTCAACAATTTTCTCACTCTGCAGCCAGTCCCAAGTATCCTATGAAAACTGGGAAAAGGTACTGCTACCTTGGAAACCTTTGGATCTAACTAAAAGATTCTCATCATTTGAAGATGAAAATGACATGGCTATGATAGTTGATCAATCTTCTCAGAATTATTTGCCAGTACAACCCTTAGTCCCTGATAAGTCTTTGCTGATCCTACGCCGAATCAAGAAATTGGAAAAGAATGTACAAAATGTGATGAATGCAATTAATAATATCTCTGATTTCTTCAATCATTTAGACTGGAGGATTAAAGAACATTTTGATCATTAGTGACATTTAGAAGATAGCTTGATACGACTGATGAAGAGGATGAAATTAATTGAGGAAGATTCAACTAAAGAATTTCCTTTTCGACCCTTCTACAACATGTTCGTCTATGTGCAATCAATGGGAGATCTCAGAGGAGACACGAGCACAGAATCTGACGAGTAGTAGACCTTATATGTTTCATTTATGTTTGTGTGTTTAGATTTGAACTTTATATTTACTTTTCTTTAGAATTATGCTTAAAGATATTTGTATAGTTGAGACTAAGCATAGGATGTTTTGTTTTCAGCATTTTAAGTGTTGTGGCTTGGATTGCGACGCTGAATTTATGTATTGACGTTAAGAAAATATCTAATTTAGGTGTGTTATGTAAAGTGTATTGTATCTCTTGGAATTTATATATACATGTGATGTTATGTTTCGTGAAAGTTTGTATGTGAAAGTTCATGAAATTATGTTTATAAAGATTAAACGGATGTTGTTTAGGTTTAGAATTGATCAAAATCGCAAAAATATGGAATTTGGACAAATTAATAGAGCCCGCCGACCGCGAGAATTTCTCGAGACTTAGGTTCAAAAACAAAATAGAGCGCGCCGACGGCAACATCAACCCCGTCGTCGGCGAGATCATGAAAATACCTCTTTAACCGCGATTTTGACCGGTCAACCGCCACTATTCATCATCCCCTTCCTCTTAAAAACACCATTTTTGAATTAGGGCTTGATAGATCTTGGATTGGGAGACGATTTCAAGGCT
>JXCR01144287.1:9744-32558 GCA_002079205.1 Phalaenopsis hybrid cultivar | reverse complement strand
TTGTTAAAATATGTTGAGTTTTACAACTAAAGTGAAGATTACATCCAAGATTCATGGAGGTCAAAGCCCTTGGAAGTTGGGTGCAAATAAATAGGGAAATATTACTATCGGGTGTAGAATTGGAGATTTTAAAGTGACAGACTAAAATCCCCAATTCGGTCCTATCGTTTGGGTGCTAATGTGTAGATGTTAGCCCTCAGGGGAGGGGAACGTGGGAGCTCCGAAATGAGAGCTAGTATCCTCCCAGCCTAGCCGCAGAATTAGTAACCAAGCACAGGATTAGTCAATGTTCTTTATGTCTGGACCAAATGGTAAAGAATAGGTATGCTCCTATTTGGCACAATATAATTGAACTAATTCATTTTATTCATTCACTATAATTTCTTCGCAAGGAGAAGGATGTTTTCTTATATATTGAATATCACAATTAAACGTTATTCTCTCTCATTAGTTACTATAAAAAATTATCTACTTATTTCAATTGCCTATTTGCGACAGATAAGCAACTTGAGTGTTGTTATAGTTGAAGTATTAATTTTTATTAAATCTTAGTTCGTAGTATTCTATTTCTCTATGTGGGATCGATATCTAGGACTCCATTAGAGCCCTATATTTCTTGAGTGATACGTATACTTGCGTTGACAATCGACTTTAACATTATTGAATATTATATCTATACATCTTTATTAAATAATATATATATATATATATAAAGTCGCAGTCAAGTTTTTGACATCGTTGCTGGAATTTAAATCTTCTAGTAGCGTCATCAAATTCTTGTAATTGTTGATTTACAAAAAGATCGGTCAATGGCAAGTTGGTTTCTACCTTTTAACTTATTATATTTCAATCATCCAAAAAGTTCATTATAATCAATATTTTTACCCCTTTTCCCTTTGATTAATCCTAAAATTTAGTCAAGGTATTAAAAATTCCAAAATTTCCATTTTTCCCCTGTGGCTCCCATTCCNCTGCTTCCATGTTAAATGCCACCTCTAAGGCGTGGCACTATTTCATTTCCTCTACTCTATTACCGACTTACCTCCATAGTGAGGTAACTAGAGATAGAGCTATTCTGAATTTCTTTATTCATAATAATAAAATTATAAATGTGGGGAAGATAATTTTCAAAGAATATATTGACTATAGAAAGGAGTGAGACTAGTGGAGGTCTAGGACATCCTGGACTTATTTATGCACTTTGCCAACTTTAGTGGAAGCTGAAGAGGAACAATGTTTCACCCTATAGAATCCATCAGTAAGTCAAATTTGAAAACTTATGTATCCCATGAGAAATGGAGAACTGGAAGTAGGAGTCAGGAACCTTCTACTACTGGAGACGTTCCCTCTACAAGTTATTGCCCTCCTCCTCCTTCTAGCTCCCCTACCTTAGCAGATTTGATGAATGAGTTGACCTTGCAGCCGAAGAGCATAGATTTGATAAATGAGAGGATCAGAGGTTTAGAATGTTGACATGATTATGATAGTGAGTATCTGCAGAGGCATTCTGATTTTGAAATAGCCTATCATGATGCTCAGGCCCGACACTACAGAGGAGAGCCTGATGTTACATTTCCTGAATGCCCCCGATATACTCAATATCAACCCGATCCACCTGCTGATCAAGGCGATGAAGAAATAGTTTTGGATTTTGATATTTAGAATGAGATTGATGTACTGAGGTTTGCATTTTTATTTATTTTTATGTTATGTAATATTTTTATGAGAAAAAGGAATGAGTATGTAATTGGACTTTCATTTAGTGTATTTTGTGGATTGTAATGCGATGTAATGTTAATTTTCATTTTAGTATTTTTGTTTAGTATTGTGATTGTGTTAGGAAATGTTGCGTTTGTTTTAGTTTTACACTTGTTTCAAAATTTCATTTCCTACAAATTTCTCTAATGATTTGTATATGTAGAAAGCTCCTAATATTTCAGACCAGGTGAAGTTAAAAGTGGAGAAGGCCTGCAGAAATTTCAGAATGATAAAGATGCCTACAATATTGAGGTATGATTTATATTTATAGTATTTTCTTTCCACCTTTATTCCATATTTAAAAATTTAAGTTTGGGGGAGTGAAGTAAAAGATTAACTATTAGATGTCCTATATTTCAATATTTTTAAAAATTATTTATATGATTCTATGTAGTAAATTTAATTCAGGTAACTATATTTTTGTAACTATTTAAATATTATGGTAGATTTAAAGAAATATTTTTGTAATGAAAATTAATTTTGTAACTTAAGATATTTAGTATAAGAGAATAAGATTATAGTTAACTATTTAAAGTAAAGGAAACTATATTTTAAAATATTAAGAATCTGGAATTTCAATTGAGAAGAAAAAATTGGGTCTCTGTGATGTAAAAGCTATAAAATAATTATAAGGTTCATTTGAGACACATTTGAGAAAAAAAGATTGGGGCTCAATGATGTAAAAACTATGAAATATTTATAAGGTAAGACATTTGAGAAGAAAAGATTGGGATTCAATGATGTGAAAATTATGAAATATTTATGAGGTAAGCAATGAGAAGAAAAGATTGGGGCTAAATGATGTAAAAGCTATGAAATATTTATAAGGTAAAGGAATGCTTTGAGTTTCAAATCTCAATGATGTAAAAACTATGAATATTTATAAGGTAAAGGAATGCTTTGAGTTTCAAATTTAGTTCATTTGAGAAGAAAAGATTGAGGCTCAATGATGTAAAAGCTATGAAATATTTATAAGATAATGAAATGTTTTGAGTTTCAAATTTAGGAAAAGAAAAGTGAAGTTCAAAATCATTAAAGGCTATCCAGATATAGTAATCCTCACTTGAAAATAAAAACTATGAAATGTTTATAAGGTAAAGGAATGCTTTGAGTTTCAAATTTAGGGAAAGAAAGGTGAAGTTCATTGAAGTATTAAGAATCTGGAAATTCATTTGAGAAGAAAAGATTGCGGCTCAATGATGTAAAGGCTATGTTTAAGAATCTGGGAATTCATTTGAGAAGAAAAGATTGGGGCTCAATGATGTAAAAACTATGAAATGTAAGAATCTGAAAAATCATTTGAGAAGAAAAGATTGGGGCTCAATGATGTAAAAGCTATGAAATATCTCTGGAAATTCATTTGAAAAGAAAAGATTGGGGCTCAATGATGTAAGAACTATGAAATATTTATAAGTTCATTTGAGACACATTTGAGAAAAAAAGATTGGGGCTCAATGATGTAAAAACTATGAAATATTTATAAGGTAAGACATTTGAGAAGAAAAGATTGGGATTCAATGATGTGAAAATTATGAAATATTTATGAGGTAAGCAATTAGAAGAAAAGATTGGGGCTCAATGATGTAAAAACTATGAAATATCTATAAGGTAAAGGAGTGTTGAGTTTCAAATTTAGGGAAAGAAAAGTGAAGTTCAAAATTATTAAGGCTATCCAGATATATTTCAAATTTAGGGAAAGAAAGGTGATGTTCAAAATCATTAAAGGCTATCCAGATATAGTAATCTTGGGATTCAATGATGTGAAAGCTATGAAATATTTATAAGGTAAAGGAATGCTTTGAGTTTCAATCTCAATGATGTAAAAACTATGAATATTTATAAGGTAAAGGAATGCTTTGAGTTTCAAATTTAGTTCATTTGAGAAGAAAAGATTGAGGCTCAATGATGTAAAAGCTATGAAATATTTATAAGATAATGAAATGTTTTGAGTTTCAAATTTAGGAAAAGAAAAGTGAAGTTCAAAATCATTAAAGGCTATCCAGATATAGTAATCCTCACTTGAAAATAAAAACTATGAAATGTTTATAAGGTAAAGGAATGCTTTGAGTTTCAAATTTAGGGAAAGAAAGGTGAAGTTCATTGAAGTATTAAGAATCTGGAAATTCATTTGAGAAGAAAAGATTGCGGCTCAATGATGTAAAGGCTATGTTTAAGAATCTGGGAATTCATTTGAGAAGAAAAGATTGGGGCTCAATGATGTAAAAACTATGAAATGTAAGAATCTGAAAAATCATTTGTGAGAAGAAAAGATTGGGGCTAAATGATGTAAAAGCTATGAAATATTTATAAGGTAAAGGAATTAGAAGAAAAGATTGGGGCTCAATGATGTAAAAACTATGAAATATCTATAAGGTAAAGGAGTGTTTTGAGTTTCAAATTTAGGAAAAGAAAAGTGAAGTTCAAAATCATTAAAGGCTATCCAGATATAGTAATCCTCACTTGAAAATAAAAACTATGAAATGTTTATAAGGTAAAGGAATGCTTTGAGTTTCAAATTTAGGGAAAGAAAGGCGAGAATCATTAAAGGCTATCCAAATATAGTAATCCTCACTTGAAAAAGGAAAAAGAAAGGATTGAAAACAATCTCAGGAAAGAAAAGAAATATATATAGGATTGAAAGCAATCCAAATGAAAAGAAAAAAAAGTAAAAAAAATGAAAGTGAGGAGAAACTTGAGGAGATGCCTAATCAAAAATTGGCTTCACTGGACCTACCTAAAGGGAAAACTTAAATACATTCCTGAACTTATATTTATGGAATAGATCTTTTTACTAATAGAGTTCTCATGAAGTTCTTATCTTTTGGATATTCTAAGTGACTTAATATTGCAATCTATAGTCATTCTTGAAATAAATAGAAAGCTAGAACTCTTAAAATTAGATGACTAGATAATCTGATGGATACAGAATTAATTCAATTACTTAAATTTTTTCTAAAAACCTCACTATGATATTTATCTAAATCAAACTTATAGTGTTTCTGAATTAAAATATTACTGCAGTAAATTATAACTTTTATTTAGTAATAAAATTACATGAGAGGACAAGTAATAGTTAAGTTTAGGGGATTTTGACCAAAGGAAAATATGTTGAGATTTTCAAACTTTCTTTTTTACGGTTTTTAATGATATTGCACTTTAAAGAAAGGTATTTTTGATGTTTTGTTGCAGGAATGATGAATTAGGGTCAATAGAGCAAAAAATGCAAAAATGAGTGAATTTGGAGCAAAAATGACCAAAATGTGGAAAACTGCATTAGGGCGCGGACAGCGCCCTCGATGCCGCCGACGACGAGAATTTCCCAAGGCTACAAAACAAATTCTCTAGAAGGCTGCCGACGGCGCCATCGAGGCCACCGATGGCGGGATCGACGGTTAGGTGACATGTACAATGGATAAGGTCAAATTTTGGAGGATTGCGTAAGCAACTCTTGGGAAAACTCATCCACATCTTTAAAGAGAACATTTTGGCCGAAAATTGTAAGCTTGGAAGAGAGACTTTTCGAGTCCTGGAGGTTAGAAAGGATCCATTAGTGAGTAGAAAGCTTGCTAGAGCGTATAACTGTGAGGAATTCTTCGAGAAATTANGAAAACTCATCCACATCTTTAAAGAGAACATTTTGGCCGAAAATAAGAGAAGAAGAGAGAGGAGAAGAGAAGCCGAGCAGACTTTTGGAGACCTGGAGGTTAGATAGCTTCCATTTGAGCTTGCTAGAGAGTGTAATTGTGAGGAATTCTTCGAGAAATTGTAAGAGTGGAGGNCTACTTCGAAGAGGAATTCTGTGTGCTGTAAAGAAAGGAAAAGATTCAGAGGAACTTCGAGGAGTGTTCTTGGGGAGAAATTTAGAGATAAGTTATTTATTTGTTATAGTTTGTATGACTTTGATTTTATATATGAATTCCAAGTTGTGTTGTACTTTCCTCATGAATTCTGAGTAGTTTTCTCTGTCTTTCTCCTTGTCTTGAGATTTGTGAGATGGTGATTTCAATTGGTGAAGCCATGAAAATGTTTAAGAAAGTGTGATGATCTTTTCACTTCGATGTTAATTTACTTTCAATCTGGCCAATTAATTAATTAAAATATGTTGAGTTTTACAGCTAAAGTGAAGATTACATTCAAGATTCAAGGAGGTTAAAGCCCTTGGAAGTTAGGTGCAAATAAATAGAAAAATATTACAATCGGTCGTAGAATTGGAGATTTTAGAGTGACAGACTAAAATCCCCAATTCAGTCCTATCGTTTGGGTGCTGATGGGTAGATGTTAGCCGTCAGGTGAGGGGAACGTGGAAGCTCCAAAGTGAGAGCCAGTTTCCTCCCAGCCTAGCCACAGAATCAATAACCAAGCATAGGATTAGTCAATGTTCTTTGTGCCTGGACCAAACGCAGATTCAGTAAACAAGCGTAGGATTAATCAATGTTCTTTATGCCTGGACCAAAGGGTAACACGCAGATTCAGTAAACAAGTGTAGGATTAGTCAATGTTTTTTATGCCTGGACCAAAGGGTAAAGAATAGTCAGTAAACAAGCGTAGGATTAGTCAATGTTCTTTATGTCAGGACCAAAGGGTAAAGAATAGGTGTGCTCTTATTTGGCACAATATAAATTGAACTAATTCATTTTATCCATTCACTATAATTTCTTTGCAAGGAGAAGGATTCTTTCTTATATATTGAATATCACAATTAAACGTTATTTTCTATAATAAGTTATTATCCAAATTATCTACTTATTTCAATTGCCTATTAGTGATAGAGAAGCAACTTGAACGTCGTGGTAGTTGAAGTATTACTTTTTATTAAATCTTAGTCCGTAGTATTCTATTTCTTCCTATGGGATCAATATCTAGGACTCTATTAGAGCCCTATATTACTTGAGCGATACGTATACTTGCGTTGTCAAATTTCACTTTAACATTATTGAATATTATATCTATACATCTTTATTAAATCAAACATATATATATATATATAAAGTCGCAGTCAAGTTTTTGGCATTATTGCTGGAATTTAAATCTTGTAATTGTTGATTTACAAAATAGGTCGCTCAGAGACTGCAAGTTCGTAGCTTTGTTTGTAGCAGTCATCAGTTAATTTGTTGCAGATTCTATAAAGGTTGTTGAAGTTGGAGTTGTATTTATTGGACACTAAAGGATATGAATTCAGGTTTGAATTTCCATTAACTGCTAATATCATTGTCATTTCTTTAATTCTTTCTTTCCGAGCCTAAGGAAATTTCAAAATTTTAGTTGTGTGATCAAAATATTTTTTGTTTTCCAAAGATATTTCCGATTCAATTAATAACCGACCAAAAGACTCAAGATCGTTGAACTTTTTCTTAAATATAGTATCATAAGAATTTTATTAAGAGAGCATTTTAAATTTCATTAATTAGAGGAAACTCGGACACCAATTTTTTATCATACGTCTACCTCATGCTTCTTCTCATGGAGGCTTTTATTTTGCTTTGATTTTTTTTTGCTTCAAACTTTGCACATAATCCTATTTTTTTTTCTTTTTTTTCCTTTTTTCTTTTCCCCATGTTTTGTTGAGAATTAATATATCTGGTAGAGCATGATTTAAAGATTTTTAATATCTTAATTCAGACAGCACTTTTTGATTATATGCTCATCTCAAGCTTCTTCTCGGGAAATTTTCACACAATATTTTTTTTTGCTCCCTTTGTTTTCTGAGAATTATTATATCTGGTGGAACATATTTCTTTTAAAGATTTTGAATGTCCAAATTCCCTTGACTAATAATCTTCAAAGGTTTTTCAAGTAAAATTCTGAGGTACTATAACTCGTTTGAAAGTCAGAACCCAGTCACGTAGCAGGAAATTTAAAGCCTTGTGATATACCGAGTTAACTATTTGTATTTCAATCACACTATCTTATTTTGAAATCAACTTAGGACCTAGTATGAATTCTTTAATGTTTATGGCCCAGTTATTAAGGCATAATTTCATTCTCCCCTGGAGTCATAGTCTTATCAAAACATCCAAATTTTTCTTTCAAGGTGATCAGTTTTTTTTTGAAATATTGCACAATCCTGAACAACAACAAACCCTTTTGTTTCATTAGTTGCGGTGGGAGGGATGAGATAGACTAACATTGATCCAGCTAATTTCCCATTTAAACAAAAATAGTAATACAATAGCAGCCAAGATGTATTTCATTCTTTGGCAGTCACATAGGAATAGGTTAGAACAAAATGATCGACTGAAATCATATAGATAGAACCTCTTTCAGGTTCCTTTCAAAAATTCTTCTAGGATCGTTATATTTCCACTTTTGAAATTCTCTTGGAGTAAGTCTTTGAAACAACCGCAATCCTCTAAGGTGTGTCTGATGAACCTTTGGTACGGGTAATATCTCGGTTGTCCTTTCTTGTTGAACTCATAAGGCTTATTTGGCTTAGGCAACCTGAACTCGGGATTCTTGATCAGACTGTGGAACAATTTTTATGTTGCTTCAACTTTAAAAGAGAATATACCATCTGATCGAGTGTTCATGATTGGAACTTGTCTTTTATATGTCTGGTAAGGTCTCTACTTAGCTGATTGCTAAATATTCTGACGAGGATGTTGGAAGGTTTGTTGATGTTGTTCGGCTTGTATTTGCAAATTTTGTTTTCCCCTGCTAACCACAGCAACTGACCCAGAATTTTTTTTGAATATCTTAGTTATCCTGGACTTCTCGGCCTTCTCATAAGAATCCATATGTTTGACTTCTTCTTGCAGATT
This sequence comes from Phalaenopsis hybrid cultivar, assembly GCA_002079205.1. Taxonomy (NCBI): domain Eukaryota; kingdom Viridiplantae; phylum Streptophyta; class Magnoliopsida; order Asparagales; family Orchidaceae; genus Phalaenopsis; species Phalaenopsis hybrid cultivar. The sequence goes on along the minus strand of JXCR01144287.1, from coordinate 24,042 downwards.
GTTAGCTTTGCTGAGTAACTTCTCAAAAGACTTGATAGCGAGTCCCTTAAGCATGAAAGCTATCAGTCCATGGATGCTTTTGAGTAAAATCTCAATTGCATGTTATTCCTGTTGTTGAGGCTCACATTTCATGCTAAGATTTCTCCACCTTAAAATATAATCCACTAGAGTCTCCTTAGACTTTTGCTTTTCTACCACAAGATCTCCAATAGGAACATGATGCTGCACTCTAGTAAATACTTTTACAAACAACAGTTCTAACTCGTCGCATGTATTCAGCGATCAGTTGAGCAACTCGACATACCAATCAAATGCTATTCCTGACGACTACTGACAAACTGACATAAAAAAAGGCTTTGTTACCTTCGGTATTGCCACAATTAGCTCGGAAATGTGCCAAGTGTTGTATGGGATTTTAAGTCCCGTCAAATATCTTAAAGTTTGGTGACACAAGACCCTTAAGGTAGGGTACGACATCGAACTCCTCCTGGTAGGGTCTACCCTTTAAAATCAATGAACCACCCTTCGACTGGGTTAAGGCCTCCCGAACTTGTTCAACCATTTGTTTAAATTCATTTTCTGGTATGACACTTTAAATAGAGTATTTCTTTGGTTGTTCATCAGAGATGAATTCTTTTCTTTCATCTGCAACATGAATGGTTTCTGGTTGGTTCATTTTTGGAAGTGTCATCTGCGGTAATTGTGACTGTCTTTGCATTGCAATCACGGTGATCGTCAATTCTTCAATTTTCTTTTCGAGTCTATTGATCTGTTCATCCTATTGTTGGGTGGGCCCTTGCCTCTCATCCGCGACGTTCTCCACACCAGAAGATGGAGCGTCGCATGCAGATAACTTATCCTGGGACTCGACGACATTGATTTATGTTAATCTTTTATTCATGTAATCTGACACATTGTAATTTTCGTCATTCATATCTTTTCTTTTTTCTTCAGATAATCGCGCAATATTGGCTTGAAGTCTCTCCAACTTAGCGTTAATCGAGTTTCCTATGATTACTTTTAGGTCAATTGGGGATTTCTGAAGAGTGTCATTTCTTTTGCTGAGCACCAATGTGGTTGTGTAGAAGTTAATTCAATCAACCGAAATCATATTTACAGAACCTTTTTCAGGTTCTTTCAAATACTCTTTCGGGATCGTTACATTTTGACTTTTAAAATTCTCCTCAAGCCAATCCTTGGAGACAAAGCAGTTTTCTATGGTGTGGCCTAGTAACTGGTGGTATGGACAATTTTTAGGATGATCTTTCATATTGGCTTCCTTTTGCTTTTTTTGGCTTTGGTAGACTAAATCCTTGTTCCTTTAGTAATTCATGGAACATCTTCGACACGGCTTCCTCTTTGAAAGAATACACCACATTTTATCTTTCTGCTAAGGATATCCTCTTATTCTCTGCTCGGTATGATCTTCTCCCAGGCGGTTGTTGGCTAGACTGGCCATATTGTTGTGCCTGTTGTTGGTGGGATTGTCGAGGTCGTTTGACTTTCAAAATTTTCTGGTCACGCTTCCTTTCTTGTGGCTTTATTAATTATGAAAGTTTCGAATTGAACCCAATCTCGAATCCAGAAAGTAGTGGGGCATAAGCGTCAACTAACTTTTCCTCATGTAGAATTTCTTTTCCTTTACTCGGAAAAACAGTTGACATGGTGTCAGTGTATCCGGTAGTAGGAGTAAAACCATTTCTCGGAGAAATCTCAATGCTCCCAACGACAGACTTTTCATCACTAGTAGGGCTCTTTTCAATCAACACCTTTGAAGGGGAAAATCATTTGGTAAACTTCAAGTTGAACTCTACGATAGGCTCCATGGACTTATTTGTTTCAAAGTTCATCACTGTGACGACCACCTTACCAAATCTAACTCCAATATCATTGAACCCTTGTTCAAAGTTAATAACTTCCAGGTCAGGCAGTTCATCCCTATTGACAGTGAACTCCATCCCAGAGGCAAATAAAAAGATCAACCTTGGCAAAGACATTGTCTCTGTTATTTGAAGAATTTCTAAAAGTCAGTGATGTGACGTGCTTTGCAGTTTCGATAGAAGTGCTCAAATTGACGCACTTGTCTTATGAACTGGGCATTCTTTATTATTTTATTTTTTAAATTTGTTATTTGCTTGAGATTAAAGCATTGAAGATTTGTAATTAGCAAATTAAACATGCGCAAAGAGGCGCAACATCTTGGCTTGATTTAGAGAAAAGCAAACCAAACTTGAAGGAGGCAAAAAAATGCAAAGTTTAGGACCCAGTGCGAGACCAACTTTACAATGCAAAACGCACAGAACTAGTCCACCAACACATCTATTGGGGATCCAACCTCATATAAAAATTTAAAGAGTCCTTAATGACCTCCTGAACCCCTCTGTTCAAAGGTGTTTGAATAGATAGTCCTGAAGTCCAAAGAGTTGACCATACTTTCCCAAGACAGAAATGGGTAAAGTATGCCAATGGAAGAAGGGTAATTTAGTCCAAGAGGAACATAGACACATTGCCGAGGTGTTAAGATAATATTTCTTGATTTGAATGGAGAGAAAAGCATGTCCCCAGCGGAGTCTCCAGAAGCTGTCAGTGCTATTTTTGGTTGGAGGAGTTGTCTGAAAGAAGCTGTCGGTCACCAGAATTGAAATCTCATCGCTCGCATTGGAAGGACATTTTAATTTACATATATATTTCGTTCTAGAAAAATATGAAATCAAATTGACCCCATATTTCTTATAGTTCTCGAAGGCTAAACACAAGACTTTAGGATGAGGATCGATCAAATAAATTAAAAAATATATGACATCCGTTTGGTCTGCAACACCTTTGTGTTTTCCGAAAATTTCCCCAATTTAAAATAAAGAATTAAATAGGGTTTATATTATGCTGGGTTCGGACATGCTTCGTATAAGGGCAAGACTCTATATTTATTTAAATTTTAAATGACCAAAGTTACCTATAAAGACTCGATAAAAATTAGGAAATATTATCTTCAAGGAGTTTCAAAGTGTAAGACATTCCAATTAGATCAGACATAGAGGTGTGAAAGGGGATTGGTTCAAATTTCGAACATTTTGTTGTAGAGTCCAAAGGAGGAAGAACTAAGGGATGTCATGGATCCAGAGGAGAACCCCGGTAACCTAATGTTTCGCTTCATTTCTGAGGAGAAATATTTAGATGTTTCATCCTGCCAATTTTATTAGTTAGGGCTTACATTCGTGTGAAATTGTCACATAAATAGCTTAGAGGATGTGAGGGTTTAGGTCATGATGAACTACGACCTCGGAATCCTAAGATGAGTTAGGGCTTATATTGTATAACAGAGCTGTACAAAGGCCTAAAGATAAGGTGAGGATTTATGTTGCATAAGCAAGCAACCTCGAAGAACTATGGCTTTGTTGCTTATATCTAAGGAAGGAAGATTAGTTTAGCTGGGGAAGTCAGGTTTTGCTATTGAAGATGGTTGTGCTGCCCACCATGCTAGCTCCATGCTCCTTCCTACAATGAGTTTAAGTCTTCTAGTGTGTCAAGTTATGATGTCAATTCAGGTGGCCCTATGGTTGTAGTTCTTTATATTTATTTGGGGGCATGATAAAGTTCATTAGAGCGACACCGGTTAGGATCCTACGGTTTCCTCATTCTGGTTCCACTATTTTCTATTGAATTCACTTAATCAAAATGAACTTACTAAACTCAACTTAATGAGTTCCATAATTTGATTTAGATCGTGGGAAGCCTCGTTAGCAGCCATAGGTTACCTCCTCCAAGGAATTCCCTATCATCCGATAGAGACATCTTAATTTAGTTACAATTATAATTTTGTGTGATGTTTGGATATTGTGGTGGTGAATCTTAAACCAAAAGCTTCTATGAATGTTGTGGGAGTGAATTTTATCATGGTTGATTTTAATTTTAGTTTTGGTTTTGGTTTTGTGTCTATACTGATAGTTTTTGTTTTCATGGAGGGTGACATCCTTGGTTAGCATGAAAATTTGTGTAAGCATAAAAATATAGCATAAAAGTACAAAAAAAACGACGATGAAATTTTTAATAACGCACCTGGCGAGTCTTCATGTTCTACCACCAGAAACTTAAAATGCATGTGAAGGCAGTTCATGTAGAGGCAAAAAAAATAAGGTTTTGGTAGTTTTCCTAACCCTATGTCATATCTTGGTGGTCCTTAGGAGTTTAATTAAGGATGATTTTGTCAAGAAAAACATATTAAGTTTAGTAGATCTCCGAGGTATCCAACATATCTAAAGAAAGAAGCTGGTTCGTGCTACTCGCTCGCTACCTCGTGGAAAATCCTAAGTTCTTTTAAACTTATTATGTTGCTTAATACTTCATCCTGTAAATATCCTTAGTGCTCAGTGAGCATTGATGTCTCAATCATCCCTAAGAATAGGGTAATTATTACTTTTAATTCAATTTAAGAATTATGTGGGTGAAGACTCTTAAAGAGACAAGTGCAAGAGACTTAGCCAAATTTTAACTTGGGCTTGTAGTGTTTGAAAGTTGTTTTAATTTTTAATGATGTTTACTTTTCTAATCCTTATTTAAATGAAACTTGATTTAGTGTAAGTCACTACTAAGCCCGTAAGATTTTGGTGAGTGTCTTATTCATTGTAAATGAAATTGACTTATAAGTGATGGTGATGAATCATGTTTTTTTTTTGTTCATCAAATAGGGGTATTAAATTAGTGAGTTATTAACACCCAAAATCATACGCCCAAATCTATTATCATTTAATCGTCTAGACTCTAACATTTATGTAATTTAAGGAAATTTCAAATTTATCCTTTTTAATTAGGACAAGTGAGGTTAGTTTCTACCAGTTAACGCCTTGTGTTTCAATCATCCAAATATGTTAATTAGAATCAAAGATTTCCCATTTCTCCTTCCGAAATTAGGCCTAAATGCTAATTAAGGCTAAATTTCCAAAATTATACATTTGTCCCTAAGGCTCTATCACTTCATAATTGATCAAATTTATTCCAAATGACTTTGAAATTTTTATCCTACCTCACACATAGGTCAATTGAGACATTAAAGGAGAAAGTGTGATTTTTCAAGATTTAATTTATCTATATAATTATTTTTAATACAAAAATATGATTTTTCAAAGAAAATTCTTAACTTAACCAAGGTAAATCTTAATACCTTAAAATTTTTATTGGAGGTAGGTTTAAAAAATAGAAGCCTTTGGACAAAATTTCATGATTTTTAAAATTTTATTTGAATTTTAAGAATTATTTTAAACTTTGGAGTGTTTACTAATTATAAATATTTTAAATGTGGAAAATTAAGTTTTATATTTTTATTAAATCTCTCTCATGTAAAGAGACATAGAGAAACAAATTTCACATTTTTCTAATTTTTCTTTGAATTATTGGAATTATTTTAGTAAAAAAAAACCATTTTTAGTCTTTAAAAATTATTTTAAGCTTCAAAACTCAATATATTTATTTAGAAAATTAAGAAAAATATCTCAATTATTCCTAATTGCTTAGAAAACAATTTAGAATATTTCAATGAATTTTATTATTTTTGTGATTTTTATGGATTTTTATTTATTTAAATATTTAAAAAAAAATATGCTAAAAATCTTGTTTTTATTTTAGATACTATTGTATTTTTAGAAAGTACCCCTAATAACAGAGAACTCAAAAAATAAGTGCTAAAATGATATTTATCTTTAAAAATCAACTTAAGTTACTAAATGCACTCAAAATGCTTTGAAATTTTTATAGTGAGTTATCTGTGATCTAAATAGCAGTGCAGATAAAAAATTAAGTATTTGATGTTTGGATTTTCAAAAATTAATTATCTTCTTAATTTAGGGTTTGTAAAGATTAGATGTATTTTGAATGACTTGACATATGAGAAATTTTCCTAAGAGTTCTCTAGTCATAGTAAACCTTTCAAAATTTTCTTGGATTTTTCTAAGCAAAATGTTAATTATTATGATTAATTTAATCAAATAATGTGCATAAGCTTGAAAAATATGGATCTCTGTCTAGAAATCTCCTCTGACCTTGGAAAAATTAAGGAAGGTTCCTCCTGACAGAGGCTAAAACAAGCCAAACATTCAAGCCATGGTGAAATGCCTACATGCATGGAGAGTTAAAATACTCCTAACACTAATTTATTTTTTAAACATAAAATATTCATTAAATATACATAAATTTTAATCAACGTTTTTCTCCTCTATTCACTGAGCAAGTGAGTATTTTTATTTTAGTTTTTTAATCTTTCTACACAAAGTTATGTACTTTAGAAGTTTTGGGGATTAAATAAATAAGAAAAAACCACTATTTTTCTAATAATCCATGTCAACCTCGTACGGGTCGAACAGGCCATGTGGCGCCGCCTGATTGGGCATCGCTAGCTAGCCCATTTCCCACCCCATCAGACCGTGCTCCGTCCGACACGATCAGGGCTGCCCAATCCATACACGCTCGATCTGACGGTCACGGGTCATTGTCCCAGATGAACTGGACTCGAAAACCATCCATTTTAAAATGCTAATATCTCACTCGATTCTCAATGAAATGGAGTGAGGTTTTTTTAAAATGTTTGTTTTGACTAGTCAAACACATCCATACTATTGATGGACCCTTAAAGTGACTTTATATTCATGAATAAATAAAAGAAGCTTGGTTTAGGGTTAACTTTCAATACCTTGGTCCAAGAGGGGTAGCCTCGATTGGATGCTTGTAGAAGCTTTGTATGGGTCCCAAGAGCATAGATATGGAGCCTCTGATAGTGGTGAAATGCAGAGACCCCAATTCAACCAAGGCCGATTTGGGGGTTTGCTCGAAGTCAACCTTAGGGTGGCCAGGTGATGGGGCTTTTGTGGGGGATCATCCTCTCTTGATGTTAGGATGGTATGGGTGTAATTAATTTAAATTTAGTGAAGGTTTGGAGGATGTCCTATTTTGGCCTTGAAATTGAGCTCTAAAATTTAACTCGAGCAATGACTTTAAGTGGCTTGATTAGTTTTTGTTAAGCTCAAGAGGTCTCCAGGAAGCTCTGGATAAATTTTTACACAGTCTCCCCAAGGAACTTCAAGCTCTCTCTTTTTGTCCATGGAGGGGGAGTTTAAATAAAATGGCCTAGGCGGGCTGCCAGAGCCAATTGAGGGGTGCATTTTGTTGCTTATGTGGAGTGTAAAGAAGCTCTAATGAGCAGCTGGGCTGATTTGGCCTTTGGGTTTGAATTGGGTGAAAATCCATTGTATTAGCCATGGTTTTGGCCATTTTCTAGCCACCAAATTGTCTGGTAGGCCAGGCATTGGTCACGTCTTGGCTCAGGAAAGTCAGGGGAATATGTCACAGCAATTTATTGCAATGAGGTATTGTTTTGGCAAAGATATCTTAAGCCTAAGCAAAAATGGAAATCAAATCCCTTAATTTGAGGGACCCTTAGTCCATGGCTCATCTAGCTTGGGTTAGATGGTTTTTGGCTCAGTCTTATGGTCCAACTAATGGCTGTGGAGGAGTTAATTTGATGGCTTTAGGGTGGTTGGACCACATTTAGTGCATGGGTCCAATTGAGTGAAAATGACCAGAATTTTAGTTTGGGCTAGGATAGGCATGTTAATTGGCCCAAATAAATGTTGAATTTGGTGTATATGATCATAAAAAACAACTTTGGTGAAGGATGAAAGTGGTTTTGAGTTAAATTGGATGGTCAATTTGGAGGAATTTTGAAATTTGATCAATTTGGGCATGTTGGGCTAGGTTTGGGTCTAGGTTGGGCTAGCCTTAGGTTAGGTCCAAATTGATTATTGTAAATAGTCAATAATGATCATATAATAATTTTTCAACATAAATCGGCTACCAATAATGATTAGGTCATGTGGCCAAAATTGGGGCTTTGATCTAAATCAAAATTAGGCTCAAATAATGGACCAATTGAGCTTGGATTTGGTCTATATTGGTCATATGAAGGGATAATTTGAGTTTATAATTGAAATTGGGGAAAATTGAGGGCAATTTGATAGACATTTAAGGTTGATTTGGGGAAAATTGGGTCTTTAAAAGGCAATTTGGGGGTTTTGGTCAAAGATGATCAAATTGGCAAAATTGGGTCATATGGTAGTTGAGTAAAATGAAATTGAGAATTATTGGGAGGTTTTGGGAATTTTTGGAATTTTTTGGAATTTTTTGGAATTTTGGGCTATGGAGGGGTATTTTGGTAATTTGGCAAACTTTGGTGATTTTGGGTAGTTAGGGTGTTTTCAAGGTATTTGAAATAATTTTTGAACCAACATGGGTAGAATTAGGGTGCCAACCACCATCAATAAGCCATGGACCAATGAAAACCCCATTTTGTGTCCTCTATGCACATGTCTTAACTAAACCCTAGCCTAGGGTCAGTGGGTTTAGGAGACCACCTACATGAGTATCCTAAGAGTATCAAGGGACCAAAGGCTAGAAGTTTAGGTTTAGGGTTGTGCGTGATTGTGAGTGCAAGTATGCACCTTAAGCCCTAGACCAACACCCAGGGTCAACCTTAAGCTCCAGTAGTCCTAAGGGGACTCTCCTTGAGCTCCCCCATATTGACCCCACCTACTAAGGGCTACAGGTTAGGACCAATATGTGGAACTTCAAGTTGAGTAAAGTGGAGTGTAGAATTTCTAATGGTGAGAGTTCCTTGTCTAGTTTTCTAGGAATAGTCAATAGGAAAGTCCTATGGCTAGACCTTACACTGCTAAAGAGGAAAAACTAAACCTCAAGCAAAATTGAGGTCAACAAATGGACCCCCAATAGGTGTGGTGTGTTGGGCAAGCAAATCGCGCGTATCAGCGTTGACCGACGAGATAAAAAAAAACCAATACAAACTCCTAAGTAAACAGACCCGAAAGTATGTGTAGAGTTGTGTGTTTGATTTGTTTCTGCTGGGGAAATACCAGGTTATCTTATGATTGAAAACAACGAGTTGGGACTCTCGATGGGGATCGGAGAGTGAATTTTAAGTTATGAAATTTCAGGTATTTATAAAGGATGGGAATCAGAATGTAAGTGCTGACCCCGAGGTGGGCATTAAAATTTAGGTATCAATCCCGAAATAAGAATCAGATGCCATAATCCATTTTAGGTGGTCTTAAAACTGATTTCAAAAATTGAGAATAGGACGCCTTGAGTTAATCGGAGGGCTTATTCCCTCAACCTCAAGAATATCGATGAATTTGATTCGAAAGATTGCAATAGGATGGGTTCCTAAATCAATGCTGAATTGGATATAAAATCATAAACTTCTACCCTCTCGCTTTCTGGTGGAAAATCTCGAGTTCTTTTAAACTTATCATGTTGCTTAATAATTCATCCTGTAAATATCCTTAGTGCTCAGTGAGCATTGATGTCTCAATTATCTCTAAGAATAGGGTAATTATCACTCGTAATTCAATTTAAGAATTATGTGGGTGAAGACCCTTAAAGAGACAAGTTTAAGAGACTTAGTCAAATTTTGACTTGGGCTTGTAGTGTTTGTAAGATGTTTTAATTTTGAATGATGTTTACTTTCTAATCCTTATGTAAATGAAACTTGATTTAGCCTAAGTTACTACTAAGCCCTTATAACTTTTGTGAGTGTCTTAGTCATTGCAAATGAAATTGACTTATAAGTAATGGTGATGATTCATGTTTTTTTGTTTTTCATTCATTAAATAGGGGTATTAAATTAGTGAGTTATTAACACCAAAAATCATACCCCTAAATCTAGAATCATTTAATCAGCTAGACTCTCAAATTTATGTAATTTAAGAAAATTTCAAATTTATCCTTTTTAATTAGGACAAGTGAGGTTGGTTTCTACCAGTTAACCCCTTGTGTTTCTATCAACCAAATATGTTAATTAGAATCAAAGATTTCCCATTTTCCTTTCTGAGATTAGGCCTAAATGTTAATTAAGGCTTAATTTCCAAAATTACACATTTTTCCCTAAGGTTCTATCACTTCATAATTCATCAAATTTAATCCAAATGACATTGGAATTTTACCTACCTCACTTATGGGTAAATTGAGACATTAGAGGAGAAAGTGTGATTTTTCAAAATTTAATTTATCTATATAATTATTTTTAATGCAAAAATAAGATTTTTCAAAGAAAACTCCTAACTTCTCCTAGGTAAATTATAATCCCTTGAAATTTTTACTGGAGGTAGGCTTAGACTAGAGAAGCCTTTGGAGCAAATTTCATGATTTTTCGAATTTTATTTGAATTTTAAGAATTATTTTAAGTTCTAAAGTGTTTATTAATTATAAAATATTTTAAATGTGGAAAATTAAGTTTTATATTTTTATTAAATCTCCCTGATGTCAAGTGACATAGAAAAACAAATTTCACAATTTTCTTTTTGAATTATTGGAATTATTTTAGTGAAAAAAACCATTTTTAGCCTTTAAAAATTATTTTAAGCTTCAAAATTCAATATCTCTATTTGGAAAATCTGAAAAATTATCTCAATTATTTCTAAGTGCTTAGGAAGCAATTTACAATATTTTTATGAATTTTATTATTTTTGTGATTTTTATTGATTTTTAATTATTTCAATATTTAAAAAAAAATTGACTAAAAATTAAGTTTTTTATTTTAAATAATATTTTCTTTTTAGAAAATACCCCTGATCACAGAGAACTCAAAAAAAAGTTTTTTATAAATTTTTAAGTTATATTTTAATTTTTAAAAATCTTTCAAGTGCTAAAATGATTTTATCCTTAAAAATCAACTTAAGTTGCCAAATTAACTCACAGTGCTTTGAAACTTTTATGGTGAGTTATCTGGTTCCTAAATAACACTAGAGATCAAAATTTATGTCATTTTGATGTTTGTGTTTTCCAAAATTAATTATCTTTGTGATTTAGGATTTGTAAATATTAGGTATATTTTTAATGACTTGACTCATGAGAAATTTTCTTAAGGGTTCTCTGGCCATAGTAAACCTTTCAAAATTTTCTTGGACTTTTCTAAGAAAAATGTTAGTTATTATGATTAATTTAAGCAAATAATGTGCATAGACTTGAAGAATATGGATCTCTGTCTATTGGTCTCCTCTAATCTTGGAAAAATTAGGGAATGTTTCCCTTTAAAGAGGATACAACGTGCCAAAAATTCAGGCCATGGTGAAATGCCTACAAGCATGGAGAGTTGAAATAATCCTGACACTAATTCATTTTTTTTTATATTAAAATATTCATCAAATAGGCATAAATTTTAATTCACCTTGTTCTCCTCTGTTCACTCAGCAAGTGGGAATTTTTATTTTGTTTTTATGATTTTTCTACACAAAGTTATGTATTTTTGAAGTTTTGGCGATTAAATAAATAAGCAAAAGACCCTATTTTTCTACTTATCCATGTCAACCTCGTACGGGTCGAACAGGCCTGATTGGGCACTACCAGCCAGCTCATTTCCCACACCATCGGACTGCGCTCTGTCCGACACAATCAGGGCCGTTCAATCAACACACACTGTATTTGACGATCACGGGTCATCATCCAAAATGACCCGGACACGAAAACCATCCATTTTAAAACGCTAATATCTCACTCGATTCTTAATGAAATTGAGTGCGGATTTTTTTTTAAATGTTCGCCTTGACTAGTCAAACACATCCATATGGTTGATGAACCCTTAAATTGATTTTATATTCATTAATAATTAAAAGAAGCTTGGTTTAGGGTTAAATTTCAATACCTTTGTCCAAGAGGGGTAGCCTTGGTTGGATGTTTGTAAAAGCTTTGTGTGCATCCTAGTAGCATAGAGATGAAGCCTCTGGTCGTGGTGGAACTCCTAGACCCAAATTTGACCAAGGTTGATTTGGGGGTTTGCTCGAAGTCCACCTTAGGGTGGCCGGGTGATAGGGCTTTTGTGGGGGATCTTCCTCTCTTGATGTTTGGATGGTGTGGGTGTAATTAATTTGAATTTTGTGGAGGTTTGGAGGATGTCATGTTTCGGCCTTGAAATTGAGCTCCAAAATTGAACTCGAAAAATGGCTTTGAGTTACTAGGAAAGGTTTTGCTCAGGAGGTCTCCAGAAAGCTCTGGAAGAATTTTTACAAAGTCTCCCCAAGGAACTTCAAGCTCAAAATTATTGTCATCTTAAGAAAAGTATTTGATATTATGTTCAGAAAAATGTTAAGAAAATTTAAGTCTTTTGGTTGGTTATTAATGGGGCTTGAAGTATCTATGCGAATTGAAAAATGTTTTGATCACATGGTCTTAAGCTTTAAAACCCATTTTGGCCCAGAAAGAGGAAGCTTAAGGTGGAAGGCTATGCTATTAGCAATTAATTGAAATTTGACTCTGAAGTCATATTTTGCAGCGCCATAAAGAATTCAACTCCAAGAACAATTCAAATAATTTCAAAATTATTTCTCAAATACAGTGCAAAAAACCTTTAAAAACTTAGATCAGTAATAAATAAATCAACATCATCAAGATCAGGGTTACGTTATCCTCGTGTGAAGCTCAACACTCTAGTAAAGAGAACACCATGAATGAACTTTGAAAATTCATTCAATGAAGTTAGTGGTATCAAAGAAACAAAAACTACTACAGTGATAACTATTGTAATGTCAACTACAATGAAACTGCAAAGTTGCAACCTTTTCAGTCGATGCAGTCCTGAAAGCGGTATACCTTTGTGTATACTCAAAGTGAACCTTTCTGATTAATACCTATGAAGAGGAGCCACACTTACTGGTACTTTGGGAGGTGGCATATGTCGCAATGTCTTGAAAATAAAAGCTTGTTTCATAGAAACGTGAATACTATCATTCTCTGTAACTGGGTTCAAAACACAAAACTTATAATAAAGCTTAAAAAAAACCATCATCAACAATAAAATTTGACACATCATATTTTTCTACACTTTCACAAATGTTTGGAAAATCCAAATAGTTACAAGAAAAGTTAAATCTTTCAAAATGCCTAAAAAGAGCTCAAAGCACAAAACAAACTGACAAAATCACAGTTTTCTATGTACTATTCTCTATTGGTTTATGGTCTTTTGTCATCATGAACTGTTCACATTTACATCTATCTCAGGCTCTTTCACAAACTTCTACAAAATTCATTAGTTGTCTGCAAAACTTTACAATCACTACAATTTCACCAATTCCACAGCAATCTCAGCTATCTCAACAGTCTCAAAAACCTGGGATAGGCTTCATAGCCTCATCCTTCCTCAGCACCTAGGATAGACTTCATAGGCTCATCCTTCCTCAGTAACCTGGGATAGGCTTCATAGCCTCATGCTTTCTTAGCACCTCGGATAGAGTTCATAGCCTCATCTTTTCTCAGCAATCTGAGATAGACTCTATAGCCTCTTCCTTTCTCAGCACCTAGGACAAGCGTCATAGCCTTATCATTTCTCAGCACCTGGGACAAGCTCCATAGCCTCATCCTTTCTCAGCACTTGGGCTACATAGCCTTATCTTTTCTTAGCACCTGGGATAAGCTTCATAGCCTTATCCTTTCTCAGCTTTTGGGATAGGCTTCATAGCCTTGTCCTTCCTCAACAACCTGGGATAGGCTCCATAGCCTCATCCTTTTTCAGCACCAGAGATAGGCTCTATAACCTTATCCTTCCTCAGTAAACTGGGATAGGCTTCATAGCCTCACCCTTCCTTGACACCTAAGATAGGCTTTATAGCCTCATCCTTTCACAACACTTGAGATAGGCTTCATAGCCTCATCCTTGCTCAACTCAAAAGATGGGCTTCATAGCCTCATTCTTTCTTGACACCTAAGATAAGCTTCTTAAACTCATCCTTTCTCAGCACTTAGGATAGGTTTCATAGCTTCATTCTTTCTCAGCACATACAATGAGCTTGATAGCTTAATCATTTCTCGGCACCTGGGATAGCTTTTCCCTCATCCATTCTCGACACTTTTTATTATTGGGTTGGATATGAGTCTTAATGCACTCCTTCCTCATGTGATAAAATCAGAACAATAAATAAGACCTCACAGCGAGTTTGAGGCACTTGTTCCACCCACACCATATGAAAAGTTCACTCACGCTACGTCGGCACTAACTACGCACACACCAAACAAAAATTTTTACTCTTTGCTACGTCGACATTGATTAAGCATACACAAAATGAAATACACACTTGGTTATGCCCACTTGCGACTATGTTGATTTCTTTGTCAAATCATGACAATCCTTTGCCAAATTACGGCGACCCCGGTCAGGTCATAGCCACCTTTCTGTTGAATCATGACAATACCTCTCGATTCATATCATCCTTCGCCTAATGGATATAGGTTGAATATATAAATATATATATA
>JXCR01144285.1:177474-205489 GCA_002079205.1 Phalaenopsis hybrid cultivar | reverse complement strand
TTTTTCTCCAATGTGTTCTATTGAGTGTCATATTTTCATTTAATTCTAGTAAATTAAGATCGCTTTTTATATAGCATACTCAAGTCTTTTTAGATCTACCTCTATCTATCTTAGCATAAGTCAAATCTAAAATATCTACTCTCCTAATAGGATCTTCAAATGGTCTATGTTTAATATGACCAAATCATCTAAGGCGACTCTCTCTAATCTTGTCTGCTACCACTGGAGCTACTCCAACCTTTTCATGAATATATTCATTTCACATTTTATCTCTAAGTGTACAACCGCTCATCCAGCCGAGCATTCTCATCTTAACAACACTTTACTTATTTTTTTTTTGTCTTTTGCAGGCCAATACTCTGCTCCATAAAACATTGCAATTCTCACAACCATTTTATAAAATTTTCCTTTTTAAGTCTAAGCTATATTTTTCTATCACACAATAGGCCCGATGCATTCCTCCACTTCAACCATCCAACTTGAATTCTACAAGCTTGAAAGTTTAATACATTTTACTGAATTGACCTCAAGGCCCAAATGTAACTTGAATGTTGGATATTTAAACAATGCTGACTTACAATGTGGTTCAAGGATTTAGAGGGCTTTTGAATTTAAGCCGAGGTCTAGTTTGTGGTGCTTAATTGATAAGATAACAAGCAAGAGTGAAATATGCAAGTTTATGCACTATGGTGGAGGCAATTTAGTGTTAAGGGCATAGGTAAATAATTGTGGAATGCATTTAGGGATAGATTACAAATAGATGTGGGTGAAGTTATGGATGTAACTCTGTTTGGGACTCAAGTGGTTGTGAGTGTGAGCGAGCGAATATGCTAATTAGTGATGGGCCCCATAATAAAGTTGAAGTGGACATGCTGACCATGCATGTAAGGCTATTGAATAAATGACGAAATGCATGTTGAAACGAGCAGTTGGCATGACATTTGCAATAAGGAAAAGGCGAGTGGGGCATGCACATGCCAACGTTAGTGTAATGACTTGGAAGTGGATGAATGGGTGTGTTAATGCTGCATTAATGTCGTAGATACATGCAGAGTTTCAAAATAAGGACGTTGAAGCTATTTGGGGCTCGAGGCACAAACAAGGTCATGTGGAGGGCATGTTGTGCTACAAGATGAACACGACAGGTTTGCAAGGTAGAGTGGATGTGCTCAGGTTGAATGCTTAGGAGGTGGGTGGCAATCAAATTGAACATAAAGGCATGAGATATGGCAAGTTTGCCATGCATGGACAAACACATGCTTAGGTTTGACAGGCTTAAGAATAAGCCATTGCATTGGGATAGAAAATGTGCTAGCATATGACCTTGGAGACTTACAAGTAAAACATTGCAGATTTAAAATTGTAAGGGGTAAAACTGTAAATAAAAATTGAGAGGATAACAAAAGAGATTATATCTTAAGAGAGATAATAAATAAAAAATATTTAACTGATATTAGAAATTATACATTAAAAATTTTTCAAAATATACCTTGCATGTCTATGGAGTTTCCACAAAATTTTTAACATAATTATTTTTTTTTCTTCATGTCAAGATAGTACTTAATCACATAGATTTTTTTTTTCTTCTTTTATTTTTTCTCCTCTTTAATATTTTCCTTCTCAACCACTCTTTCTTTATACTTAATGAAAATAGTCCACAACCCAAATTTCCTCTTAGTGCTTTACTAAATCATCCATTGGTTATTACATACACCTCTAGGCTGTAAAAAAAGCTCATCTTTCGCGAACAATTTGTGTTCGATTCGTTCGTTAAGCAAACGAGCCGATCACAACAAAATTTTGTAGCTCAATTTATAAACGAGTTGAACAGGAACAAACTTTTGTTCGATCGTGTTCGACTCATTTTGCCTCGAATTATTTAAATGATATGTAAAAATTAAAATAAGAATATCTTTGATATGATATAAAAATTCACTTTGTATAAATATAAGAAAATGACATTTAGGTGTTAGATATGTAAATACATAAGAATGGATTGCCCTTAGAATTTTCCAAATCGCGCCCTGCTTCTTTTCAGCATTTAGGTGTCAGATATAATAAATGAATAAAAATTGGGTGCTATGTTTGTAAATGCCCCTAGGTGTTATATATGTAAATACATAAAAATTGGGTGGTATGTTTGTAGATGCCCCTTCCCTAAATCCATGCCTTGCCCCGTGCCTTTAGCATTTAGGTGTTAGATATGTAAACACGTAAGGATTAGCTGGTATGCATGTAAATGTCTCTAAAAAAAACTTCCACGCCTTGCCTTTTATGGTTCAAGGCACTGTCCCACATTAGGAATTTACATAATAGAAGTTTAGAAATACTCTTTAAAAAGCAAAAGCAAAGCTCAGAAGCTTGTGGAACTTGGAGGTATCGTAATATTATTTGCTATATTGTTAATATACTTGTAAGAAATAATTAATTTTCTGAGTTTATTAATAATAATTTAATTTATTATACTGTTTTAATTTGATTAGATTTTATAATCACAAATAAAATTTAGTGCGAGCTTGAGGCAACTCGAGTTGAACTCAAATTAGAGCCAAACACGATTTAATTTGAACAAATAAAATTTGAACACGAAAAACATATTCACGAGCCATTTGGAACACATGCTAATTTCGAAAAAAAAATTTTTAAATGAGCTGAACTCGAACAAACTTTAGGCTCGCTTAAGCTCGGCTCGTTTACAACTCTATACACATCCACCTGAAAATTTAATGCATGTATCTTATTTAGATTCTTTTTATTAGAGTTTTAAGAAGATGACAAATTATGTAATAACATTTCAATTCTAATTATTTTCCAAATAAAATATTAATTATATTTATCTCAAAAAACTTGTTTTAATTTTTCTTTTGCATATCTTAGTAAATTATTTGAGTAAAAATACTAACAAATCTCTTCTTTGACTTGAGAACTTGGGATTAAACTTGGGTCTCCTCTCTCATTTTCCTCTCCGAATTGATCTTCTCAAGCTCTCAAATCCTCAAAGATTTGAGCACCATTCAAAAACTTTTATGACACTTGAATTTAGCACGCAAGGGATCCTTGAAGTTTATTTCTTGCACACTAAGGTGGTTACATTGATACCAAACGTATATATGCCGTTGAATTTTTTTATTTTCAAAATGTATCTCATTGTTTTGAACATTGCAATGATATGATTGAACACTATGATAAATTGTGCAACTTAAGATCAATCTGCTTGATTATCTCCAATAGTTTTCCCTGCAACATGTACCCTTATTTTTTCTGGAACTTGATTTGCAGTTAAGAAGCTAACTCATTTTTTTTCTTTCCTAAATAATCATGCCCATCACTGGTTATGGAAAACTCAAGTTGCTCCATTTGAAGTTACACTTCGCAATACATATAGTCCACCAATTTTGTTATTATATAAAAACCAATGCTTTGCAAAATTTAAGTTCTGTAACTTCTTTTTTGAACGTGCATTTTACATAAACATTCGAAGTGAAAAGATTTAAGGTTTTGATTCATAATTGACCCTTAGATAATGGTCTAGTCACAACATTATGATTCAACTTCACGGTGTTAAAATCAACTTTGCTGCATATTTTATTGTTCCTATGTAAACATAGAAGCTATTTTATGCCTCATAATTGGAAAACAATTCCTTTTGCGGACATGAGGTACGTACAAGCTTTCTCCAAAATCTACCAATCATTGCATCTATCTTTAATAGTCACCAAAAAACATCATTTAAATTTGTGTTCGAACAATTTATTATAATACTTGTATTTTTCATTTTATCCTTGTGATTGTTTATGGCAGATTGCTCCTGCTTAATATATTCTCTTAAAGTGATATTTTTTTTTCCAATAGAAGTAAGTTATGGTTTTGTATTTGCCATGAAAACTTTATCATTACTATGAGGCACAACCCTACGCTCTCAAAAGGACTTCAATCAATAATCCATCAACTTGCTTTTCAGCTACAACACATCAAACTTAACAAGCTTTTAAAAATGGTATTTTTTTAATCATCTTATAAGAGGGAGATAAAGAGTATAAAAGTAACAAAGCACATTCATCATCAATTATTACATAAATATTCCTTAGATTCATCACAATATAATTAATTTTAATATGATGTGATTTATTGGCCATCATTGTTTTTTTTTAAAGTTTTTATGGTGTTTTTTTCTACTCTAGCTTAAGCCACAACTTTGCTTCATTTTATCCTCCAAGTTTTTCATTAATACCTCTTCCTTTAAACATAATGGGGATTGCAGAAAGTGATTTTTCATCAATCTTTGATTTTTTATTTTCCCTTAGTCTTAAATGTCTTCTTTTATTTTATATGTGTCTTCATAAGTCCGTCGGGATTAACACACCTTGCTTCTTAATTCTTTAAAGCCCAAAGCATTTGGATATTAGCTTAGAGGCACACTAAGAGTAGCATGCAATGAACACTTCAGAATTCTCTAGGAATTCTACTAAATTAGCCTCAGATAATAAACATGCAGAATATGAGAGGATGTCAATCAAACATAGAATCAATAGCACAAACATATAATCTTGGTGCACAACACTGGCCATCTTAATGTGAATTAATAGGCAACAAGCATTGTATGCTTTACTTTATTAGAATAAGGTTTAGAGGAAAAAAAAAGCCATCCTATAGTAGAAAGCACACTAGCGAAGGATGATATTTATTATAAGATTAAGCTAATTATGCAAGTGTTTTAATGATAGGAAACTCTATAGAAATTAGGCAAAATACATTATTTTTCTTCAATAACACCAACAATACAACTGAAATACATAAAAATAAGCACTTATAATTTGAGAAGTTGGCTATCTCTTTCAAATTCTACAATTTGAGAGGTAGGAAATCTCTCTGAAGCTCTAACACTAAAACTCAAGGACCAATCTCATGCATAATCCTAACCCTGAGCATATTAGCCCTATTTATACTAAACAATAATAAATAATAAAAGACTAAATTGTTCTAAGGCTAGGCACCGGCGCAACAATACTCTATTCTAAAAAAAACCTTATTCTCAAGGTGGGAAAACTGTTGCTAGATTAAGTCGTATTGTTCCTACATACTTTGTCATATGAAAATTCTTTCCATTTAATAAAAAATTTGTAGTGACTCAAAAATTTGAAATGCTGTTTGTACGCGTCCTTCGACCGCATTCCAATTGGATTGTTTCCTGACTTCCAGTCAATCTTTAGAGAATATCACGACCCCAAACAACTCATCTCGTAGATTATCAATTACCATAATCTTTTTCAACTTTGTATCATGCCTCTCTTTCAACTTTATGAACTTTGATTTTGCTTGCTTCTGTTTGTTCAAGTCGTTCAAATATAGCATTATTTCTTACAAGTGCTCCCGCTCGAGTTTGTTCCTGTTATTTTTGCTTGATATCATAGCTCCCAATCCGCCTAAAGTAGTGATGCTACATTGATGTCGCAAGAATCCTTTTGCTTTGTTGCTGCTGGTGTCCGCTCCCGATGTTGTCGCTCGATTTCGCTATGGTCGGAGGTGATTTTGTGTGAAATTATACGATCTTCTTCATCATTTCTTCCAGGGCTTTGAATCTTCTCTCGAACCACCCTTCTATGAAAGAGAAATGTTTTTTTATCTCCGATTTACTGCTGCTGAACTCTTTTGCTAATTTCTCATCCAAACCATCCATTTTTCCCCTCCATTACTCTCTGCATGATTCAGAAACTCCTTTTCGTTGAAATCTTATCTTCAACTTTGTTGGTAGCTTGAATCACAACTGTATCGAGAAGTTTTTAAGCTGCAATCGCTGCAATCCCTTGTTTTCAGTTTGCATGGTTTGGTCACTCGGATCACAGTTAGGGAAAGCCGAACGTCGTGCTTCTCGGATCGCAGTTAGGGCAAGCCAACCCATCGTGTTTCTCGATTCGATTAGGTTTGTTACAAGCTGTGACCATGACTTCGCGTCAACCCAGTTATCTCTAATCGCGACTGTATCACTGGGACGGAGTGGGAGATTTTAGTTTGTCGTGATGCTTCTAATCTAGCTCCATTCGCGACTATTTCACGAGGTGACGTCACGCAAAGTGTCGTCTGTACGTCATGATCCTTTCCCATGCTGTGATTCTAATCCTTTTGCACGTCGCAATCCTGCAGTTTCTTCCCAGATAAAATCACGACGGTAGCTTCCCATCACTTCTTGCCACGTCCCGTCACTTCCTACCGCGATCCCGTAGCTTCCTGCTGCAATCCCTTCACGGCCGTTCCGCAACTACAGGTACGCCTCTCTTGTCGTGCTTCCCATGGCTAAAATCTGTGAACTCGTTGATTTTCAGGAATGGAGAACTTTGATTCGAATTTGATAGGAAATTCCTCTGAAATTTGGGCAAAGCACTTTATTTCTCTTCAATAACGCCAACAAGACAACTGAAATACATAAAGATAAGCACCTAAAATTCAAGTGGTTGGTGATCTCTCCCACCTCACAATTCAAGTGGTTGGTTATCTCTTCCAAACCCTAATCTAAGTCTCAAAACTCAATCTTATACATAATCTTAAACCTATGCATTTTAGCCCTATTTATAATATAACAATAAAAAATAAAATACCAAATTACCCTTAGCCTAGGCACCGACATAATAATAAACTGACAAGTTCTATATAATTGGATTGTCACTACTACTTAAGCTTTTGATTTCTGATTCAACAATCACTAAACCACCACACAAGGGTACACAATGAGATTCTCGGGATGTATACAGATCTATGGTAGATGTGTATGCATACAACTTTAGTTACAAGATATATGATTAGCCCTTCACAAAGAACATAAGCATTTATGCTCCAGGAAGAATACCAAATTGAACACTGAAAGTAAGTTATGTTTAAGATAATTTTTACACATATTTTTGTGGTTTGACATCTAATCGACCTATATCCATACCTTAGCCCATCCCTTGCTTCCACTATGATAATTCTCTATGGTAGAAAAGCTCACTCATTATGCAAGAAGTAGTTTAGATCATGTATTTTCCTACATTTGGTGAACACAGCTGCAACATCTTTCCTAACAAGTGAGGCAACCTCACAATCTTCATTTATAAAAATAAATAGCTTTCCAAAATTCTTTGGAACTTTGGTGGTGTATTTGGCAAGCAAATGTACTTTTAGAATTTGCTGAGAGACAGAGAGAGACACCAACTTTTTGATTCTTTTAGTGTCACTTAAAAATATTACAACGNTGTTTGGAAGGAAAAGTAATATTTTGAAAAATTATGATAAATTTATTTTTAATCCAAAGCATATTATATAATTTATTAAACAATGTGTAAGCAACCGAATGAATCTAGTGAATAAATGAAATAGGCTCAAATTCGTTAAGTAGATAGTTTTCCCATTAACCATAATTAATTGATAATTATTATGAATTTCTAAACACATTAAATGTGATCTAAAACAATATATTTTTGTGCAAAAATATTTATTTTGTTAATAAGCTAAAATAAACATTCTAGATCATTAAACTTATTCACAAAGTATAAGCTAATTTTCATTACTTGGCATAAATTAGCATAAATCACATGTAAATGACATGTAATAATATATTTATGAAGTTTTAGTTAACCTAAATTCTATAATAATATAGTAATTAATTCCATGATGAAATATTTTTATATAAAAATAAAGGGAATTAAAATCTTAGAAGTCATAATTTAATTTTAAATAATATATAATACAATTTAGATCGATTTTAGCAGAAAAATCAATGTTTCACTTGAGTCCATCTTCAGGGGACTAAAGCTTTAAGCAAGTCTAGCGAACATGATCATCATCTTCATATTTGTTGAAAGTTAATTATCCTATATTAAAATATTTAGTAAATCATTGGATGACACTACACAAGTTTTGTTATCACCAAGTTACTAATGAGTCATAGATGAGTCTCTTGGTTCTTGGGGCCAATATTTGAGTATAAAACTTCTCCAACTCATAGTTCATGGCTTTCTTATTAGGTTCTATTATCAATTATAGTATTCCTTATTAGTTTCTAATATCAATTATTAGGAAAAGCACTCAACTTATATGCTAAAGCATCTAGCAAGAGCACATTTAATTAACACACCAAATAAAACAAAAGACATCTAGGAACATAAAGACTGAGATTTATATGATTAAGCTAAAACACTATCAGTTCTCAAAGGAGGGGAGAGTATTGAATACACTATAAAGAAAACACACATGCAAAAGTTCTGGTGTGAGTCTGTTTTCATTTACTAAGATCATACTCCACGATCACAAGTTTTTTTTTTCTATTTCTCTTCTTGTCTCTTTAATAAATTCATGTCCAGGCACTCCCTGAATAAAAGGAAAAACTGCCCACCACGCAAATTTCTTTTTGCACCCGCTGACATCTCTCTTGAATTTTCTGCATATTCAAACAAATTATTGAGTCAAAATTCTAATAGTATCATTTGTCAGTTGTGAACTTCACATTTGCAGAGGTCAATTTAGTGGAAATGGGCCATTCTAATTATATTAATTAATTTTTTTTTTTTTTTTGCGCAATAAGTGAATGATTGGTAATGTACTCAACTTTCTGGTGATTTCCGCCAAAATGTCTAAAATTTGAAGTAAACAAATTATTCTATGGTGATTTCTAGATTGAAATGAGCTCTCACTTAGCTACAAAGCTGTTTCAAGTGTTACACCTGGATTGGTTCCCTCACATATTGAACTTTTATGATGAAAGTAAATGAATAGGAGTTCGGTTAATGCTTATATGATGGCTTGAGGAGAAATGAATGCATCGAAAATGATGCACCCATAAAAAACTGCGTACTTGGGGGAAGAATTGCTTTTTCTAAGCAGCTATGATTGTTGAGTCTCGACGCATCATTTTTTACAGGACAACTTTTATATGCCATTCAAACCAAGTGTTAATGTTCATATACTGTTACTGACCCTTTGATGTAACTTTTATTTTTTTATATGATTTTTTTTTTCAGATCTTTTTTTCAGATCTCTATAGAGTGAAGTATCTATATGCCTTTCAAATATGGCAATCTAAAATAATGAGTTATGAAATCCACGTGCATGCTGAAACCAAACCATTGAGAATTCGATGAAAGTAAAATGTTGGAGTCCTTTTTTAGTTAATTTTAATATTTGGATGGGAATTTGACGGATAATGGTAGGATTTGTTTGCTTTATAAGTAATAGCATGTGGATGTTTTGTCCGAAATTGCCCCTTATTTTTATAATGATTTGACTGATTAACTTCTGAATATGTACTGTAAATTTCTCTTTCTTTGTAGATTTTTCACTTCTCATGACAGAGAATTCCATGTTGCCCGTCTTCCTTACAAACCTGATTTTAAAGTGATGCCAGAGGACTGGGATGGGACAACCAGAGATCCTGACGAGGTTCATTATGAGATATCTGTTAAGGAAGACCAAATGTTATATGAAGATTTTGTACAGCGACTGAACTTCAACAAAAAGAAAGTATGTTTAGATTTAATACATCCATTTCCTTTGGCTTGTATTTTGTAAAATCAAATTTAATTAACTATCTTTTATGAAACGAAATTGTCAATGTGTAATTAATTAAATTGTAAACTAGCTGATTTATTGTTTGTACTTTTAGATAATAGCGTAACTGACTTAGTTGGAATTACAGTGAAGCACCTAAGCTTGTATAGCTTCACGTGAATTGCTTTACTTGATCTCTTTCTTCACTATAGACCAAAAAATTATATTAATAATTACATCATTCATGTCAATTCATTTTATGCCTTCTTAGTTTCCTACGCTACTTATATTTCAGGTTGCGGGCGAGGTTAAATGCCACAAGTATAGCAGAAGGCGGCCGCCGGACGGTTGGAGCTTCACCATAGAGAAACTTGGATCCAAAGGAAAGCGAGGAGCAGGGGGCGGCTGGAAGTTCGTAAGCTTGCCAGATGGATCTAGCCGTGCATTGAACGAAATGGAGAAGATGTATGTAAAGAGAGAGACCCCAAAGCGCCGAAGAAGAATCATTGCACCATATAAGTAAAACTCGGCACTTTTTTTGTTTGTTATGCAATTGATAGCTTTAATTTTCTGCCAAATTTCAGAGAGCAGCACATTAGCATTTGCTTGAAGACCAACAACAGTTGGCTTAAATGTGCCTTGGTGTCTTCTTTCATCAGTGCTGTTGTAATCAGAGGTTTTTGTAAGACAATGCAAGTCCAGTGAGTTTCTTCTGACTCATAAATAAAACGTAGGCTGGATTTTAAAAAGATCATTTTTAAAGTCATTTTAGGGCTCTTTGTACACGTCAATGTATTCATTTGTCGTATTATTATATTACATGCTGATGTTTTACATTATTTTAATTCTTTTCTGCTTCACATTTTGGCCATATTCAGTTATATTTTATGGAATGCTTTTGTTGAAGCACCAAGGTCTTTGACTTGAATGGAAATTTCCATGCTAAGTTTGTTATTTTAAAGTTCTCATCTTTCACCAGCATGAGTTCTTTGTCATCTCTTTTTGAATCATAAACTTAAGGATGATTTACCCACTTGCCACTCAATTTTTATGTATTTACATCGCTAACACCAATACTTCAATTTTTATATATATGCTACTTTACCTATATGCATGAAAATGTGCATTTCACTTTTTAAAAGTTAAAATAGTGATATTTTTGGTGTGATATGAAAAATTTGAGTGGTATAAATCTAAAACGAGAAGTTTAGTTGTTAGATATGTAAATACATAAGATAATGTTATGTATGTAAATGCCCCTAAACTTTTTTCTTTTTATTCCTGTTAGTATTTTTGTCATGTTTCTCGTNATATGAAAAATTTGAGTGGTATAAATCTAAAACGAGAAGTTTAGTTGTTAGATATGCAAATACATAAGATAAGGTTATGTATGCAAATGCCCCTAAACTTTTTTCTTTTTATTCCTGTTAATATTTTTGTCATGTTTCTCGTGCGCGCGCGCGCACGAGTAGTTTGCACAAGCGTGCACTAGCTTTTCTTTTTGAAATAGTCATGGTAGAGAATCTTTTATTTTTTAATTGTTAATGGAAGCTATTGTATTCATGTTAATAAGTTAAAAAATAAAAATATTATAAAGTTAAATTAAACTGCTGTTGTGGCTTGGCATAAAATAAAGTTATATTATCCTGATAAAATATGGTGTAGATGCCTTATATTAATTTTTAGAAATATAAAAATTTCTGAAAATGATTTGTTACTAACAAACTGGCCACACTTGAATTCTTCCGTCTTTGCTGGACTTTTTCTTCTCTCCNAAAATATTATAAAGTTAAATTAAACTGCTGTTGTGGCTTGGCATAAAATAAAGTTATATTATCCTGATAAAAAATGGTGTAGATGCCTTATATTAATTTTTAGAAATATAAAAATTTCTGAAAATGATTTATTACTAACAAACTGGCCACACTTGAATTCTTCCGTCTTTGCTGGACTTTTTCTTCTCTCTTGTAACACTACAAGCCATGAATCTTTCATGGTCTTAAAAGTAGTTTGAATTGGAGTCTAAAGACCATGAAAGCTGGTAGTATTCATGTGTCTTGAGGCTTCGTTTGGGAAGACATTCAAGGCCATGAAAGCTGGTAGTATTCATGTGTCTTGAGGCTTCGTTTGGGAAGACATTCAAGCTCTGTTCGGATGTTTTGAATGCAAGACGTATAAATTGATTTGTGTTTGGTAAAGCAGCGTCTCCAGAGACATTCTGAAATTATTTCATAGGAATGTTAATTTTTTGTCGTTTTAGAACTCAGATGACAATGTCGTTTCAGCCACGATATTTTTAAAGGAGCTTCGTCGAACGGCGAAACTTTTCCAAACTAAGCCCGACTTTTTCGGNGAATGTTAATTTTTTGTCGTTTTAGAACTCAGATGACAATGTCGTTTCAGCCACGATATTTTTAAAGGAGCTCCGTCGAACAGCGAAACTTTTCCAAACGAGGCCCGATTTTTTCAAGTTTTTAATTAAATTTTAGGCCTGCACAGCACAAAGTTCCACTTATAATTCTTTTTGTTTGTTTGAAATTGCTGTGCTTTTGTATGCCCCCATGTGACTGCTTTTATGGTTTTTGTCTTCACACAAATGTTATTTTGGGAGAGACCTNCGGGTTTTTAATTAAATTTTAGGCCTTGCTGCACAGCACAAAGTTCCACTTATAATTCTTTTTGTTTGTTTGAAATTGCTGTGCTTTTATATGCCCCCATGTGACTGGTTTTATGGTTTTTGTCTTCACACAAATGTTATTTTGGGAGAGACCCCTTTTAATAACTAGGGGCATTTACATGCATACCACGCAATTCTCTTAGATTAAAACATTCTTATTTACGTATGTTCCACTCAAATTTTAACACTGCATCAAAAATATCATAATGACGATACTTTTAGGTTTATGACATCAAAGTGCTATAAGAGTAAATATCAAAAATTGCGTNACGTATGTTCCACTCAAATTTTAACACTGCATCAAAAATATCATAATGACGATCCTTTTAGGTTTATGACATCAAAGTGCTATAAGAGTAAATATCAAATTTTGGGTGTTAGATATGTAAATACATGAGAATTATGTGGCATGCATGTAAATTTACCAGAAATTCTGAATAGCTATCATGCTTTGATTTTTTTTTTNTATATATATATATATATATATATATATATATATATATATAATTGATTAGTAGTATTTCAAGCAAAAACGAGTCGAGCACGAACGAACAAATATTTGTTTGTGTTCGGCTCGTTAACTTAGCGAACGAGTCGAACACGAGCTGTTCGCGAACGACGAGCCGTTTTGACAGCCCTATACACCACCCAAAATTTTCACATCACATAAGAAAAATCACTATTTTAATTTTTAAAAAAATTGAAATAAATATTTTGATGCATATATAGGTAGCATATATGTAAAAATTGAAGTTTGGGTGTTAGATATGTAAATACATAGGAATTGAGTGGTAAGCATAGACATTGCGCATCTGGCCGCCTGATAAATCCATACTTTTGGCTGCTCTAACGTCCGCTAGTTTTATTAATAATGCTTCAGATCAAGCTTTTTAAATAACACATTTCTTTTTTAAACCTCGAGTCAGCATCACATTTTTAATTCCTTAATTAAAAATGAAATTTATTTTATAATTTCTTAATATCTATTTGACTAATATGCATAAATTATATTCAACGATTGATATGAATGTTAGAACATTGATTTGATTTTACAAAATATTAAAAATATCTTTACATTTTAGATTTTTTATTTTTGTTTGTGTTGAGAAAATTATGGCGTAGAAAACAGTAATCGACACAAATCCAGAAGAACACAGAGATTTAATGAGGTTCGGTAAAGATGCCTACGGCATCGAGAGCAGAGCGGCGAGTTCCTTTCTATATTAAAAAAAGATGTTATAGAATAGAGGGATATCTCATGGGATTACTAACAGACCTATTTATAACCCCAGGAGTAAAACCCAAAGCACAATATGCAATTATAGCATTACCCCTGTACCATACTACGGGGCTTTGCCCCCGCTCCCCAACCTTCGTAACTTCCCAATTTGGACAGATTCTTCCGCTCCGCTCCGCTCCTCTTCGATCCAGCGTCTGTCTGTATATAGTATATGAGTCATACCATAACAAATCTCCACCTTGGCGAATATCCAGCCCCTTAGGAGAAAAAATACCTGAGAATTACACATGCACCACTGTGGGTTGGGCCACCATGCTTTTCTAGAAACTGCAAAAATTCAACAAGTCCAAGCAATGGAAGAACTTGTTGATAGTAAACCTTCTCTAGCAACTGCAAACATTCAACAAGTCCAAGCAATGCAAGAACTTGTTGATAGTACCAGACTTGATCAACATATCAGCTGCATTCTCATCAGTATGAACCTTCTGCAAACAGTATCTCCCCATAAGCAATCAACTCTCTGATCTTGTGATACCTGACATCAATGTGCTTGATTCTCGCATGTTACACCTGGTTCTCGCATGAATCTAAGAAGTGTTAGCTGACAAACTAAAACTTAATTGATTTGCATAAAATAAAAGGGCATTTACATACAAACTACCCAATTCCATTGTATTTACATATATACGGATATATATCTGCGCACAAAAGTTGAAGTGTAAGTGTTAGATATGCAAATACATAAAAATTGAATGGTATGCATGTAAAACATCATAAAAAAGCTAACCATCGTTGAATTATACAAAGCTGATTGAAAAAAGCTGAGCAAGGTGTCGGCAAAGAAGTGAAGAGACTAATTGCCTGATTAATTAGGCCACATGACACATGCAAATAGATAGATTAACTCTTTGGGCCCGTTAGGTGATGAACCTCAATTAGTAATGTCCTTGTCTTCTGCGGTGTTCATGAATCAGTGGCATGTGCCCATGTTCATTTTGATAGAAATTTAATAATTGGAATGTAGACTATTTTCATGTTAAACATATTTTAATTGTAATAACATTATTTTAGCCAAGTTCAATATTTCTTTGTGCAACTATTCATTTTTTGTTGTTTTGGTACATATTTAAGTACATTAATTTTGATACTGTGCATGTAAATATCTTTTTAATTTTGTTGTGGTTATAAGTGTTACACCATAGAATATAGCATTTATGAGGATCATGCTAGAGAATGACTTGTAACACAATTTGTCTTTGGATGTTTAATAGATGGGGAGCGCTTACAAATTTGAATAGGGTTTGAATCATGTCCGTGTTGAGTGAAATGGTTTATGATTTCAAATCGATATGTGGGCTAAGTTGAGTCAAACCTATTGATTTTTATTTTTAAAATTTTAATAATATATCTATATCAATATTTAAAATTTAGTGTTTATAATATATAAACATTTACATGCATGTATGT
The DNA here is from genome assembly GCA_002079205.1 of Phalaenopsis hybrid cultivar. Classification (NCBI taxonomy): domain Eukaryota; kingdom Viridiplantae; phylum Streptophyta; class Magnoliopsida; order Asparagales; family Orchidaceae; genus Phalaenopsis; species Phalaenopsis hybrid cultivar. The sequence continues at coordinate 190,589 of JXCR01144285.1, read as the reverse complement.
TTGTGCTTGTGATGCGACTGCGATCTACAAGGGTTTATCTTGCATTATGTTTTTCGCCCATTTTTCTTTCATTTCCAATTTTTGTCAATATGTGAAAAGTGGGCTCTTATCATACAACTAGAATACCTCTAAGAAATGATTGGTGGTTTGCTTTGCTCCATAGTTATAAATAACTCTCCACTATTTTACTCTCCCTTCATCTTCCCTATATGATAAAAAATCTATATTTTTGTGTGTCAAATTTCTATTTTGAAGCTCTCATTGAAGATTTATCTCATTTGATTGTGAGAAACATCTACAACGTGTAATTTCTAAAGGTATGAACGTTGTAGTATACTCAAATTAGAATGTTTTTAGATGAATAAACCGCTTTCATTAGCATGGACTTGTAAGCTTATTATTACTTGACCTTCTCTTGATGTTCCCAAAAAATTTTCTAAGATTACAGCTTTTTAAAGCTTTTAGAAGGACCATTTTGACTTAAATTGTTATTCAATTCTCAAATGGTAGTAATTGTGCTCAGTTATGTTTTTTTCATTGAACCTACTACATTAAATACACTCACATAACTATTCAAAATGATCTCCTTTTTAGGTTTCTTATGAACCATTTGTTCTTATTTCTTGGATTTATCTTATATGTTTTAACTTATGAATTATAAGTTCTTACTTTTATTTCTAAAATTAATAAAAGATCTTTACAGGTAGATGTTGCGATAACTAATGCATCTAATTTATCTTGTGCATGTGTTATTGTTATATGAATGTCTTTAAATATTATTGATAATTATATTGTCTAGGCTCTACGTACAATGTTTACTGAAAACAACATTTGAAAATCACACTCAATATTGCACTCATTTTAACATATATTGATCATAGTAATGGGAAGAAACTAGAATTACATCCTAATTTTAAAGCTAGTTCATCCCACATCAATCTAGTGCATGATAATCCTAAATAATTTAAGTAAAGCTACTTTAAAAAGCATCTTCAAACTAATGAATTTATTTTTTAGTAATTTAGATGTTTTCTTACTAATGAGGATTTGAATGTTAATCACACTCTTGAACTTATGAATAATAATCATTGGTGTTAAGTTTGGTAATGTGAAAACTTTTCTTCAACTAAAAAAAGCTCTGTTTGAGAGCCAACCCTCTTATCAACTTAAACTTTTTGTTAAACTATATTAACATTATAAAAAATTCCAATGTGAACTTGGTAGATAACATGTTTAATGCTAATGATATTTCTTTGTTAAATATAATCAATGCTAACACAAAATAAAATGTAGGCTGAATTTAACCTTTTTACTCCAAATATCAAAGTGTTAGAATTCCTAATAATTAATAACTTGACACATCTTTTTCTAGTGGTTAACCTTAGGATGATGGATTTACCCTACAAAAATAGACAAGAAAAAAAAATGCTTAGGTTATAAATTTTGTAAGAAATATATTTTTGTCTTGAATAATTGGTACAGACTTCGATATTATTCTTGATTCTAAAAAAATATAATGGGTCATTCCTTTCAAATTAAATGTACTATAAAATATTTTACCAACAGTCATAATTCTTTCATTTGATATAGTTAGTGGATGTTACCAAATTAGTGTTGCATTTTAACGTTTACACTTTTTTTTTTAATCTAATGAATCTAAGTGAGCTAGGCTTGAGAAAATTCTCATATCTTCTTCATCACTTAAATTTATTTATTTTTGTGTACTTCTTCTTTTTATTTAGTTATATAATACCATTTTCTTAGGTCCCCAACTTAGATGTTTTACTGATGAGCCTTAGCATGATAATTTCTGGTATTTTATTCAGAGAAGTTTGTTGGCCCATATTGATGGCTTTGGTCCACAACTCCTCGCTTAATAAGAAAATTATTAATTTAACCTTTATATTTTGTAATAAAAGGTTTTTTTTTATAATATCACTGGTGCTATAAGAAATATCAAAATTGACTTTAATAAAATTAAGGATGTTTTTCAAGAGTTTGTATATCTTGTAAGCTTATAGTTTGAAAAAAAATAATAATGTAAAACCCATCACATTTAAGTTGAATATAAGTAACACATAACTACAACAACTTAATGGAGGGAGAGAGGATAATGAACCCTAAATAATGTCATGATTGGGTCAACAATAATAGATACCTTCATAGAATCATTAAATCAAGAACCACATCAATGAATCTATTTTTAATGTTAATCTCATTAAAAACTTTGTTGTTGATTAGTATTCTATTTAGAAATGAAATCTATAATCTTCATTTCTTTAATAAATGGGATTAGGTCTCTTTTATCTTTAATTATGTGGATAACTATATGCTATCTAATATTCTTTTGAGAGGATTTAAAAAATTTATTTTTAATCTAAAAATTTTCTTATTCGAATTGATAGTTTACTCTTAAATTATAAAATATTACGAGAGTATCACCATGATTAATATTATAACAAAATTCAATTTTTTGGGCGGGTTTATCATTCATAAATACTTTATTTCTACTTCTTTTATTATCGTCCAAAAGATAAATAACATTTTCTTTGAATAACCTAAGATTTATTTATTCATTTCATTTTCTTATAATATTTAGTGTTATCATGAATGATTTTATTAATATAGTTATTAGTTTCTTGGTGAATTCATCCATTATTAGTAATTTTATTTTATTTCATTGATTTGCATGCCTAAAAAGAAAAAAAAACTGGTTCATTAAAATAATTTGAAAATAAATTGATCTTTGTATAATGTTTGCCAAAATTTATCTAAAATTCTTACTAACAAGCTTAATGTTATTATAAGAAAATTCATTTCCCTAAATCAAAGTAGATTTCAAATGAAAAATATAATGGATAATAGCTTACTTGCCCGATGCTGATTCACATTATTATTCATAAATAAAAGGGATTTATTGTTGCCATTTAACTTAACATGGCTAAGACCTATAATTAAATTTTATTTCCTTTCCTTAAAGTTATCTTAGTTAATTGTTGACTCAATCATTGAAAATGAATGACAATGGTTTTTGATGGAGAGAATATTGATATTACATGATTTTGATGGATATAATATTGATATAACTATTAGGCATTATGTGGAGGTTAAATGAGGCAACTTTGTTATTAATGTGTCGATCTAACCAAAGTATTTAAGTAAGTTTGAGTGTGAGAAAAAAGAGAAAAGTGAGAGAAATAAATAATAAAATAAAAGAAAAACTTGCGGCTTGTACCAAGAAATTTTCAAGAAAGCAAATAGCCACCAAACCTTTCAAAGCACTTGCAAACAAATCCTAATTTTTATTAATTTTTTTATGATATTCATGGTTACATAATAGTTATATATATAAGCAACATTGTTTACATTAACATGATTTTTTTTTCTAAAAATAGGCCTAGAGTGTTCATTCAATAATTTTGTAAGATTTGAGACAAATTATTATACTATTTGACTATTTTACAAAGAAGAGTTTGCTAGGTTCTATTGGAAAGGTGAGTGGTATTTAAAGTATGCTCTACTGATAAGCTCTTGCACATTTTTCACTCATTATTGATTAGATTAAAAAAGATGTATTATGTCATATAATTGTTTGATATGTGTTTTATTTTTTGGTTTATTAATTTTCTTAGCAACAAGAAGTTGACGTGTCATTTCACTTGAATTTTTTGAGATGCTCATTTTGTCACACTCAAAGAGGCAAATTATATATCAAAGATCTTATTATCAAATTTGGACTTAGTTTATTTTTAATTATAAATTGATTGAGTAGATTTACTAAATTCTTAACAGTAATGAACAATAATAAATTAAAGTATGTATATTCAAAACTAGTTTCTGGTATTAAAAATTATTTCATAACTTTTTTTTAATTAACTTCAGTTAAATCTTACTGATTTAAAATTTTCATATTTATTTATATGAAAATATTATTTTAAATATTATATTTTCGATGATAACCCATTGATGTGAATGATGGAAGTTTGTCCACTATTTGAAAGAAATTATGTATCAAACAAACATCATTAATGAATATATCCACTAGTATTTTATGGCTTGATTCTACAAATGTTGATGATGACTTCTTGTTGTCTCCTCCTCAAAGCTGAGTTAGAGGATATAGTGGGTATCTCAACATTAGAAGCAACTCTAAAGATATGCTCTATAGCTACCTTATTCATCGTACTCATCTTGTTCTTGAAGTCAACAAACTAATTGGTTGCAAACTATTTAGTATCTTCCATGTTGACTGAAGCCTCTCAATCATCATGATTTGTGCCTCACGTTGTTACAATTCTATTTTATGGGATATTCACATTCACCATATCTAAAATGATTCTAGTTCCTTATATATATTTTTGGTGCGCTACCTAGGTTGGAACACTTTAGAAATGAGAAAAGAGAGGAAAAATGATGGAAGGCAATTTTCTTTATAAAAGTAGGAAAAAAAGAAGGGAAAAAAGATCCACTTACATTCATATCCTCTTGAACTTATGANTATCAAACAAACATCATTAATGAATATATCCACTAGTATTTTATGGCTTGATTCTACAAATGTTGATGATGATTTACGGTTGTTTCCTCCTCAAGAGCTGAGTTAGAGGATATAGTGGGTATCTCAACATTAGAAACTACTTTAAAGATATGCTCTATAGCTACTTTATTCATCCTACTCATCTTTTTCTTGAAGTCAACAAGCTAATTGGTTGCAAACTATTTAGTATCTTCCATGTTGATTGAAGCCTCTCAATCGTCATGATTTGTGCCTCATGTTGTTCCACTTCTATTTTATGGGATTTTCACATTCACCATATCTAAAATGATCCTAGTTCCTTATATATATTTTTGGTGCGCTACCTAGGTTGGAACACTATAGAAAAGAGAAAAGAGAGGAAAAATGATGAAAGACAGTTTTCTTTATAAGAGTAGAAAAAAAAAGAAGGGAAAAAAGATCCACTTACATTCATATCCTCTTGAACTTATGGGTTTAGGGAGTGTTCTTTTCAGTAGTAAATTATTTGATTAGAATTATTAAGAACATAAAAGTACACGGTGTAAACACTCATGATATTCAGATACAAAAGACCATGCAACACTTATGTAACTAATATATATTTTTTTCTTTTAACTATGTATGGGGATGCTATGTCTAATGACAAAATGTTAGTTGAGAATAACCAGGTTAGTATTTTGTTCTATCTTGTTTGATTGGTGGGTGATTTGCCTTAGTTCTTACATGTAGTGATAAATTGGTGCTGTCAAGAGTGAGTTCTACCAAGTTTTGAGGACCCTCTTACACAACCAGGCCTGTCTAGAATCCTATTTTAAAGATATGTTCACTCTCTTTTTCTTATTTATATCTTAAGAACAAAATACCTTTTTTCCTTACACACTAGTCCTTCTCTTGGATGATCATCTAATCCCATAGATATACATTTCTTTTTGGTTGGCTTTCTCAAAATTAAGAAGTTACAAGGCACATTTTTAGGCCCTTCTAATAATATAAAAATAAGCTATACTCTCAAGCCTTTTTTGTTGTATGGGAGTAAGCCCAAATTAAAACTCTTGATAATTAGGTTGCAACCTTAATTATTCATCAAGATAATTTGTATCACAATACATAATATTGCAATTTTGATAATTGCACATATTCAAATTTAGGTCACCTCATCAATACAGTGGGTTCATAAGACCTATAATTCAATATAAGACCCAATTCTATAGCCCAATTCTCAATTTGCATCAATATGAATTTGGCCAAACAACAACCCCACTATTTTGGGTCGCTCTGTGTCGAAACACATGACAAGGGACTAGGAGCAGCAGACCCGTGTCTTGTATCTTAAGTCTAAATTCATATTCTTGTATAGAATTAGGACTAGGTGTTTTTATGTGTTGTCTAGCCACCTTTCTTGCTTTCCTTAAATTTGTCACCGACCCAGCGAAACCGACCTATTCTATATTTTGTTTAGCGTGCTTTTTACTCTTACACTACATGTTTAGATGCTTAAAATTGGCTTTGCATTTTTTTAAGAGTGGTTTGTCTTGGATTAATCGTGAAATACTATTTAGGCCCTGTAGGACCTAAAATTTTAAATCTTTCAAAATTATAATGAAATTTTAACATTAATTAAAATTTAGGATTAAAATATCCCAAGATTTAAAAACTGCAATTTACTTTCTTGCATGACCTTTGAGCCAATTTTAAAATGGATCACATTGCATTAGCATAACCCAAGTCATGATAATAGTGCCTCAACAATCTAAGAATCGCTCTAGATAATTGCATTGCATCTTGCATATCTTGAGGAGGAGTCCTCGCACTCCTCCAAACCAACTGACCCCGCATAATTTTTAACTTAAGTGGATGTCTAGAAAGCCTAGGTAGTTAGAAAGCTCCCTAACCCAGATGGGTATAAGACATTTTATGAGAGTGCTCTAGCTTGATAAGTTAGGCCTCTCTTTCCTCTCTTGGGGGCAGCTTGTTACTTATGTTTGGCAAGTGTAAGTCCCGCATCTAGAAATCCCAACCTTTAGGATATATAAGTAGAGTATCTTTCTCTTGATGTTAGGGCTACCAAGGTTCCTTTGGATGATGCAATTCATGAATTGCTAACAAAGGAGCCTTCGATTGAGTTTGGTTGACTACCTTCTCAATTATGTGGACTTGGTGTCCAAATAAATTGGAATGAAGTATCCATGATGTCAAAGGAGCGAGAGGCTCTCTATACTCGATTGGGATCATTCTCTCCTTTCCTTTGATTAAGCTCGTTGAGCCATCTCGCTTCTTTGATATTTTTTTTATGTCATTTGGTGGGTCTCACTTAGCTGACAGGTCACTGCTCGTTTGGGATACGACTATTTTCCCTGTACTTTTACGACCTAGTCTTGCCTCAAAATGGTGAGATGTTTTCTACCAAATGACTTGGTTTTTTCACGAGCCTCGATTGCAAAACTCCTCTTATTGAGAGTATTCTTTGGCAACCCCTAAGATGTAATCAACCAAATGGAATACATCCCTTTGGTAGCACTCTTAAACCCAAGAAAAACTTCTAAATTTGGTTCTCTGGTTTGAGTAGCTTATGCGGGTACTCTTTCACGGATATTCGGTTCAAATTGTTTATGTCAGATCATATTTGAAAGTACATTATTGACCTATGTCTCATTGACTCTCCACGTTCTTTCTCTTAGTTGTCTCCTTTGTTGCATATTCTTATCTTTTCGATTTCTCTCTTCTCCTGATCATCTAAATGATACAGAAGTGTGACTTATTCGAAAAAGAAAATTAAACGATGATAGACAAGCTGGTGACTCTTTCAAAAATAAAAAAAGAGAGAGAAAAAGAACAAAAATAACACCATATTTGGAATACAGTGTTGTACTATCTTTGGTGGGCATTGTTGTAATTTATCATACGCCCAAATTTTGTATGTCAGGATTCCACAACGTACGTCGAGATATTGCATCGTAGGTTGTGCTTCTGTAAGGGTTTTGTTATGGCTAGTAGAGAGTGGCTAAAAATGGTCCACAACGGTTAGTGAGCGGTGGTCGATCGTTTTCGGGGGCTGCAGGAGAAGGCGGTGCTTGTTGTACCTTCAGTAGAGAACACTGGACTACAACTGCTCCTTGGTCCAGTTCTTAAACTTGTTCAAGACTTAGCTCCATTTTCATGAAAGGTGTAGGACTCTATTTATAGAGTATGGGAGAGGTTTCCCTACAAATAAGAAAGGAATCCATACCACTCCATTGGACGTTCCAAAGAGATTCTCTCGACCAAATAATGTTTTGTAGGCATTTGAGTTCCTTAACGATGTTGAAATTGAGGGATCTTGGGCTTGTTGGATTCGTCTCATCGAGATGCTTGCTTTGACTATAAGCTTGTCAGATTTGAAATCCATTTGACTTTCTAATTAAACATCAAAGCTTTCAAATATGATTTAGCGGCCTGATCCAGTTTTGATCTGACTTAAATTGAACCAACTTTAGTATCATTGAGTCTGTCTCATCGAAACAATCAGTTTGACTGTAACTTTGTTGAAATTGAAGTTATGAATTATTCTTAATTGAAATTTGAACATTTCTTATTTGACNGTATGGGAGAGGTCTCTCTACAAATAAGAAAGGAATCCATACCACTCCATTGGCGTTCCAAAGAGATTCTCTAGATCAAATAATGTTTTGTAGACATTTGAGTTCCTTAATGATGTCGAAATTGAGGGATCTTGGGCTTGTTGGATTCGTCTCATCGAGATGCTTGATTTGACTATAAGCTTGTTAGATTTGAAATCCATTTGACTTTCTAATTAAACATCAAAGCTTTCAAACATGATTTAGCGGCCTGTTCCAGTTTTGATCTTACTTAAATTGAACAAACTTTGGTGTCATTGGGTCTGTCTCATCGAGTCAATCAGTATGACTGTAACTTTGTTGAAATTGAAGTTATAAACTATCTTTAATTGAAATTTGAACATTTCTTGTTAAAAAATACTCCGACATTTGTGCCACCTTAAGATTCGTGTTAGAGATGAAAATTTGTTGCTTGCGTATCAATACTAAAGAAAAAATAATAATAATTAAGAGCGTCTACTCTTCGGATGAAAAAAAAAAAACAAATATAATTAAAAAATTAAAATATCTTGTTATTTTGAATCATCAAGCTCAAAAAAATTGTCTNACATTTGTGCCACCTTAAGATTCGTGTTAGAGATGAAAATTTGTTGCTTGCGTATCAATACTAAAGAAAAAAAAAATTAAGAGCGTCTACTCTTCGGATGAAAAAAACAAATATAATTTAAAAAAAATAAAATATCTTGTTATTTTGAATCATCAAGCTCAAAAAAATTGTCATTCAAAACTAAAATATTAAATAAATTAATGGTAGTAGGTTTACCTTCTCCAAATCTCATTTCTTAAAATAAGATTAGATGTTGGAGGGGCAGAGCCTTTAAATAAAACATAAAAGTAGATTAAACAACATCACATCATTAAAAAACTATAGAATAAATTGAATATTTATCACGTCATTAATATGTGTATGATATCTCAGTTAAATTAATTGACATATAAATCATCGAGCATACATGTTTAAGACTTTATACAATCACTTAATGCAATACAGCATATGCCTGCATACTTATGCAACACTGCATATGCCTGCATGGCTTCCTTGCAGTTCATGCTCACGCGGCATTGTTCATGATGCTAGACAAGAAGGCAAGCAACCCAATTTATCCATGACAATTTTTTATTATGAATTGAGTTTTTAGAACAGTGTTTAAATTTTATATATGCATACACATCGAAAGTTTGGCGAGCTGTGGAGCCGCCAATTGCCGAGTTAAGAGCTGTTGAGCTGCAAAAATGTCAAACTGACGAGTTGTCGAGCTATTGAGTTATCGAGCTGACGAGCTACCGTGCTGCCGAGTTGCCAATCTGACGAGTATGAGTTGTCGAGCTGCCAAGATAACTAGTACGAGAATTCGAGTTGACAAGCTGATGAGCTATCAAGCTTGCCCGCAAATAAGTTTAGTTATATTGAAGAATATGACAGAAAACTGCATGACATTAGATATAGCTGTAAGACATGACATAAAACTATTGAATATGCCATAAAACTGATATATATAGCTTAATATTATGTAGATTTATATAACTTTTAAACTACAATGAAAAAACACCACATGACTTGTAAATAGGGGCTAAATATAAAAAACTAAAACAAGGAAGGCAGTGCTCTCTCTTCCAATGGGCTGCTCCTCTCCCTTTCTTTCTTCCTTTTTTACTTAATGCAAGTAGGACTTAGGCATAAATCACATACATTACGGGACACAATGTCCTAGAAAGATTCAACAAAATAATTTTCTTTAATCTTTGATACACCACTAATAAATTTTCATCATCCAACACGAATCTCGAGGAATGACACGAATCTCGAGACGATATTTTTAATAGAAAACATGTAAATCTTGATAAAAAATCATCGAGAGCTCTAATTTCAGCAAACTTATAATCAAATTGACCGGCTCGATGAAACAAATCTAATGTTATAAAGACTAGTTCAATTCGAGTAAAATTAAGCTCAAATCAAGTTATTAAACCACAATTAGAAGATTTTTGGACACATTAGGAAGATCAAACAGATGTCGACATTAGCAAGCCTATACTCGAATCGAGCGTCTCGACATGACAAATCCAACGAGCCCAAGATCACTCAATTTCAACATCGTCAAGGCACTCAAATGTCCGTTAAACGTCGCATGATCAAAGAAAAATCTCTGGATCGTTTGATCAAAATTGTTAATATTCCTGTATTAATTGTACATAGAACACTATAAATAAACTCTCACCCCTCACATGAAAAAAAAACTGAAGTCTAGAGAGAGACCCTGAGGTCTTGAGAAGAAGTTGTAGCTCAACATCACCGCCGATTGTCATCGACCATCACCGACTTTTGTCGTCGATCAACGCCGACTTTTGTCGACCGTCGACGTCCTCCACCGACCTCTGACGACCACCGCCGACCTCCAAAGACCACCTCCGACCGTCTTCGAGCACCACCAACTGATATGTGGTTTTTGGGTTGTTGCAAAAATTCCGTTAGCGTCTTCAGTCACTGCAGGCTTAATTAATATTAGAAGGGTCCTTCCATACTCCTGAACTTGGACTACATGAGCATCTACAGGCTTTGGGTCTTGCACTTTCAAAATTTTCTTTTGGAAGAAAGTGATAAACAAGTGCAGACTCTCAGCTATGTTCCTGTCAGAGCTATAGAAGAGCTTGAAAATTCTTTTATGGCTTTTGAACGCTGACAAATTGTGACACAAATATTCTTCTGAAGTTAGCAAACAACATGATTACTCATGGCTTTTGTCCGCTAAACCACATGAGGGATGGCTCCCTTAGAATGGTGAACAGAATATAACAATTCAACACGTCAGTGATTCTTAACATGCACACAATCGATTCAAACAAAGCTATATATGCGGCCAGCTGAATCATTTTTCCCTTTGTTGGACTTTGGTGCAGGGATTTTGAATCATTATGGTGGCTCCACCTCAAAAATTTGCTAAGAAAATGCATTCTCAAATTGTTGGGGTGCCTTAGTACACCCAATCCAATGTCGATCGATCGGTAATGACCTAACACTATTGAAGTACTGGGAGTCGCCTTTCCCTTTCAAGTCCAGGGGCTCTTCTGTCGTTAGGCACCAACCCTTCATCTCGAGGTTGTTGTTCTCTTCCCCAGATCAACGCATCTCGGATGACATCTAACATTTGATCCTTTAATTTTTAGATTTACTCGGTCACTTATTTTCTAGAGCAGTCAATGTTGCTAGTATTTTTGTTATGAGTATTTTCTCCATGAACCACTCTCTTATTGTTAGTGGGGCATGATCTACGGTCACTGTATCTTTTAGGATATTGAATACTAATTTGTCTGTGAATTATACCCAAGGAATATATCATAAAGAGAGATATGAGAAGATACAAAAAGAGAGAGAAAAAATAGTAATTCATTGTGCTCAATAGTGTTTTATTCATAAATTGATTCTCCTATTTATAGAGGAGAGTGTATATAATGATGATATTAAATTGTTGCCCCTTCCTTAAAGAGACCCATATTTTAGTTTTTTTTTTACTTGTGTAAACCTGTCGTCCGACTACTTTCTGACTTGGTATGTTGACCTTAGTTGGCTTCGAGTCGACACTATCATTTTGGTCAATTGCTATAGTATGGTTGTCGACCTTTTGTCCATGATGAGTAACTTTTGAGGCATCCCTCGGATGGTCAAAGATATTGTCGATCTGGATCTTCCCTTGGAACAGTTCCACATGAGGGTTGGCTCTTTCATCCGGTAAGTTTTTTCAGTAACTATTAGGTCGGACGTTCTTTTGCCTTGCATTTGGCCAATTGTTTTTGGCTTGGGTCGTCCGGTTGTCTTTTTGGTTTGCCCGTAACTCAGTTGATTTTGGTCTTTCTAGCTTAGCTCTGATAGCTTTACTCGACCGGGCAAGTAGGCTTCACGATCTGACAATGCGCCTACTTCTGTCGTATTCCTCTATTGTGGACAGTTATATCTCCTCAGGACCAGAGCTATTATATACATAGTTATAACTTTGTATCCTATACATAAGTTTATAATTAATTGAAAAAACATTATTTTATTTTTAATTTCAAGTTAATTAACCCTACAATTTAGGACTTTATATTTTTTATGCAACATTAAAATATTTAAATGATATAAAATCTATGTATTTTATTTTAGATAAATTAATTTTAAAAACAAAGTATATTATTATAAAACATATGTGCTTAATATACGTTTGATAATGAATATAAAAAAGCGATTCTGTCGAGAGCCCGACAAAAGTTGTTTCCGACATCTGAGCCTTGGAGGTTGTTTCACGCAAATTACTAATCTCATCATTCGGCTCGGCTCGGCTCATTGTCGCATAGCGGCGGGCCGTCGGAGAAACAGCGACAGGTAACTACATCAACACAAAGCGTGATCTCACCCGCTTCACACCAAAAATCTGCGATATCTCCACCGCTGGGTGCAGTAATGGGTGCAAAAGCTTGGAAAGATTTTGAGCGGGGCCCACCAGCGCCGGAAGTAGCGGTGCCACCACGAGGGGTCATCCGTCGCCGGCGGTCCCGCATGTGGAACCTAGCGGCGCTGTCCCTACGCGAACGTCTACTTCGCGCCGGGGTCCCGCACGTGCCATCTGGGACCACAATGGTGTGCGTGCAGCAAAAGCCAACGAGTGGGGCCCGCATACATGCTGGCTTTGCAAGTATGCCCCACCACCCTACCTTCTCTCACCCAAAATCTACAGAAACAAAATAATAAAAAAAAAGAGTTTAAAATGAGCGATTTAGGCTTCCTTTGATGATACAGTGAAATCATATTTAGTTGGAGTGAAAATCGATGGCTCATAATTGATTTGGTGGCTCTCAAAAATTTTTCATAAAAAAAGATAAATTTTTGTCATTTCAGATCGTAGCTGGCCTCTTCTGATTCGAGAAATACCTCTTTTATGCCAATTTTGCTGAATGCTGACACTATTTATAATAGGTGAAAAGTGATATATATATATATATATATATATATA